>OX465034.1:9264242-9301742 GCA_949841015.1 Aplysina aerophoba
TTGGTTATACATAATTGTACACATTCTTGGGAAACAGCCCTGCAAGCTATTTGGCAGTACAAGTGATTAGATAAATACATATCTACTCAACCTCTACTCGGTATACTACGTATATATTGTCTCATTAATATATTTTCCTCCCATTCCTGTTCACATATAGCCACTTGCGGTCAGTTTCATAGCCATATACTGGATCTGCAGGTGGTCGGATGGGATGACACTAAAGAAGTTACAGTTTTGCATGAGAATGGTACCACAGTCACTGGCCCCATTAGTGGCACCGTGAATGGCATCACTGCGAGGTTTGCTTGCTACAGCAAAGCCCGTCTTGCCAGTAATGCCCAAGGAATAGTTGATAGTATTGGGTAAGTGTGGCTGGTGGGGCAGCCATGCTATAATTCATAGCTTTGGACTATGTACAGTGAAGCACTGTGTGTGGTTGCTGAGTTGGAATGCCTGCAGGTGTATAGACTTCACAGATGGTGCTTTACACAAAAATGGTCTGTACTGCAACTGTATAATACTGCAGTACTGTTTACTGAGTATACAACGGTATGAATACGCCCATAACTATAGCTAGCAATAAGTGTATGATTAGCCACCAGCACAATGCTGTAAGTGTTTGCCTAACCCATGGGTGTACCATTGTATATACGTACATCTCTTTCATATGTAACATTCATTGCATACTAACATGTAGGATTTGACAGAGCAGACTGGGAGGGTGCACAGCACCTGCGGCAATAGATTAAAGCACTTAATTGGTAGAGGTTATGTACAGTCACAGGCTGTAACATGAATTGTTGGCCTTGCATCCTTTTCAAAATTAATGGCTGCTACTACCGTGTACATATGGACCAGACAGCTCGGCTCCTCTACTTTACAAGGAATAATCATACTTTGACAGCAATAATATTGCGTTCTAATTATAATATTATTGTATAAACTGTATATGATTACTATGCATTGCTTGGTTGTACTAATATATTGTATTTATTATACAATTTGTAAACTACTGAACATGCATGTACGTGTTATTCGTGTACTAGAATTTTTATAATTATAGTATAACATTTTGCATTCTATGTATGTTAAAAGTAGAGGTTAATTATTAATTAAGTTGTTAGATCAATGTGGCATTTTCACATAACTCCATGAACTATACAATGTACAATATAATTATTATGTATCACTATCGCTACATACACTTAGCTTTAATGCACATTTTATATAAAAGATGTGTGTGCTTACCTATATATATCACACTTAATGTATGAACAATGTATATATATAATTATATATATAAGACTTGGTACAGATACTCGTTAATGTATGTGCTGGCACTGTTGCAACTTGCAACTTAACCTTTACTTTTGCATAATAGATTGCAAAATGTTATACTATAATTATAATAATTATATTACCTGTTAAGACTATATGTACAATAACTATATTATAGTATATAAGATGTATTATTCGTTGATTACATATTGTACATATAGTCTAAACAGGTAATAAAATTATTATAATTATAGTATAACATCTTTTTGCATTCTATATAATTATATGGGGGTGTTTGGCAATCAACTGTGTATAGATTTTGTTAGTCTGGTAAGCTATCCCACATTCTTGTCGCTGCAGAAATATTGTGGCGGGCGGGCGGGATGTAGGGGGCAGTGCCCCAGTGATGTAGGGGGCAGTGCCCCAGTGATGTAGGGGGCAGTGCCCCAGTGATGTAGGGGGCAGTGCCCCAGTGATGTAGGGGGTAGTGACCCAGTGATGTAGGGGGCAGTGACCCAGTGATGTAGGGGGTAGTGACCCAGTGATGTAGGGAGTAGTGCCCCAGTGATGTAGGGGGCAGTGCCCCAGTGATGTAGGGGGCAGTGCCCCAGTGATGTAGGGGGTAGTGACCCAGTGATGTAGGGGGCAGTGACCCAGTGATGTAGGGGGCAGTGACCCAGTGATGTAGGGGGCAGTGCCCCAGTGATGTAGGGGGTAGTGACCCAGTGATGTAGGGGGCAGTGACCCAGTGATGTAGGGGGCAGTGCCCCAGTGATGTAGGGGGCAGTGACCCAGTGATGTAGGGGGCAGTGACCCAGTGATGTAGGGGGCAGTGACCCAGTGATGTAGGGGGCAGTGACCCAGTGATGTAGGGGGTAGTGACCCAGTGATGTAGGGGGTAGTGACCCAGTGATGTAGGGGGCAGTGCCCCAGTGATGTAGGGGGCAGTGACCCAGTGATGTAGGGGGCAGTGACCCAGTGATGTAGGGGGCAGTGACCCAGTGATGTAGGGGGCAGTGACCCAGTGATGTTGGGGGTAGTGACCCAGTGATGTAGGGGGCAGTGCCCCAGTGATGTTGGGGGTAGTGACCCAGTGATGTAGGGGGTAGTGCCCCAGTGATGTAGGGGGTAGTGCCCCAATGATGCAGGGGGTAGTGCCCAGGCTAAGAGTTTGTATAAAATTCACAAAGGCTTGAAATGTCGGGCAATCAAGTATTAAATTGCTACTCATACATTACTAATAATATTTACTTCATCAAACAATGATCCCAAATATACGTGAAACTACAATGTATGTACTAAGTCTATTAATATGGAGTGAAAGCATACAAGGTTTGTAAATGACGCTCAAAATTATCCCGGTAGATAGTTGCAATATTCTGTCAACACATGATCATCACACTCTGGGAGGACCCCCTGCCATATTCCGTCATCTCCACAAGTGAGCACTCCACCTTTTGTCAGAGCAAACCCTTCAGTGCAGCCAAATGTGACCTCTGTGCCATTCTGTATCTTCTCAGGCAGGTCGGCATCCAGAGCCAGAGTCACATGGTCTGCAAGTCTACTCAGGCTTGGCAGCTTACAGGTGTCTGCAGAACAGAACATTGTTGTAATGTATTGTATGCGTAAATGATCAAGAAGGACCACCCACGCACATTTAGTAAGTTAAATGCACACACAGACATTTCTGCCATAAAATTATTATTATTAAAATTATTAAGAATGCAGTGACATGCACCCAGACAGGTCGTAGGGACACAGTAGCAGGTGTTCAGTCCAGGCAGAAGAGAATTCGTTCGGGTACAAACAACACGCGCTGCTGGGGACAATAGTTACTTATATGTTTTCACTGCATGCTAGACTGACCAGCACTACTGGTGACCTGCCCATCCCACATGGTGCACCAGGCAGCCGCAATCACATCTGGAGCTATGCAGCTGGACGTTAGGAGAGTGATATTTGTGTTTAAGTGTCCTTGTTCGGCACATATATACGAGAACAGAAAACCTCACACCTGACTATGTAGGAGATCACTTCTACTGCGACACTCCAACGTAGTACTAACCAGAAGAGGAATGGTACACCAACAACACACGGTGGGATGGCAAGGACTGCTATTCAGGTAGCAATTGCAAGTGTTGTGACAATGATTGCCTGCCATGGCTCTGGAGGGCACTGCCTCAGGAGACCTCAGACAATGTGGAGGTTCGCTGGTGCAACCGCAGTGCAGGAGTTGACAAAGTGTCAACAGAGCCACTGGAGGTCTTTGTCCGCTAAGTACTACTGAGAAGAGATTGAGTCATAAACAAGAAGACATAGGAAACTTAAGAGTTATATATAGATGAACTGATCACACACAACAAGTATATATATGCTCTATGTACATGTGTCAATTAACATCTTTCATCAGTAAGCAACTTTTAAGCCACTTAGATGGCTAACAGGATGTTTGAACAATCAGCTAGGGAGACCTCATGATCAGACAATGTGGAGGTTCGCATCCAGAGTAACCTCACTTAATAGCATATAACATTCTCATCACTTAACTCCAAGCTTAAGGTTGACGTATGTACATGCACTGATGAGCTCAAAACAGCCACTAATTGTACACACCACCAGTGAAGTACAGTGTTCATGTGGCTGGTTTCAGCAGTGCACATTAAGTACAAACAAAAGTTTCCGTTGACATGTGGAGAGCTATGGCAATTATGGTGCTTCTCGGTAGCAACATTGGATTGCCTGTATGTGGACCATTGCAAGGTGGCAGTGGTGCGAGTACGTTACACTCAATACACATGTAGATGCATATGTAGTATGGCTACTTGCTGCACAGGTCAAAACTCTAAGGCTTTGTCACTAAAAGTGTGGGCTAAGTTGTGTACACAATACGATATTAGTATTACGTAGTTGGCACTCAACGAACTGAGTTGTGTACTGCAGTGTTAGCAGGTTTCCATTTGTACCAGCCCACACACTCGCTTGAGGAAAGACTAAACACCATTATGTGTACTGCGTTACAGCAACATTCAGTACATACTGCACACATTACCATTATTATTAGGCTCAGTCACTATAGGGCTACGCACATTTATAGGCCACACAATTGTTATGCACCCTACCACTAAAATATCTCGAGGGTGGTTTGCCTAGATGCATGAACTCTGAGTAGATTACTGCTGCATACGCACCTCTTGTAGCTCCATCTGCCACTGCATGCAACCTGCTGGCATGGCCCATCTATACAACTACTCCTACAGAAAGCACCCTCAGTTGTTAAGACTGGTCCACTCTGTGTATTGTTACATGGAGACTGACAAGTGTGACAGGAATATTACTGACCCACCACTCTCACACTGCGTGGTGGACTCAGGAGATAATGTGTGGTTCCCATAGATAACAACCCTCAACTCTGAGATGTTCTCTAGCTACTAACATGCATGTGTGGGAGAGCTGTTGGGTCTCCATAAGGCTTTAGTACTCAGCAGACTCAGTTGTGTACCAATACGTAAGTTGCAATTGTGTATTGCAGCAGTAACAGGTGTCCATTTGTACCAGCCACACACTCACTTTGGGAGAGACCAAACACCATGCATAAGGTGCATATTGCATAAACAGCAATATACCTCAAAGCCTTTTGTTATCAGCATAATATTTAATGAGGTGTACACTATGCTAACATTTGTACATGTTCCCTACTGCTATATAACTAATACACAGAAGTGTACTTACACAGAACAGAACATATTACTATGGCGTACATATATATGATCACAGTGGTATGTGGACACATTATATATAGCCAGCAATTCACCTGAGCTTCATTCTGACACAGCCACACCATTATCTGCACCACACGTGTGCACACAGAGCCAGTGCAACATGACACAAGGAAGGTCAAGGGAATTACACGCATAACTGCATAATGCATAACGCGTGCTGTGGCTATTATGTTTATCTCTGTACATTACTCTTTGGTTGATAGGCTGACAAGAGCAAGGACCGGATAGGGTTGACTGTAGAGGCTAGAGACTATCAACTTTGTGGTGTGCTGATGACATGGTCATACTGGCAGATGATGAGGAGATGTTGAGAAGAGATTTAGCTGAGATGGGTGAATGGTGTGAAGAATGGTCAGTGATAAATGTGGGATAATGCACACGAGAAAGATTGGGGTGAAGAGGATGGGTCAGAGATTTGTCATGATCGATCGTTAGTGGAGAGGTGGTGCAGAATGTGGCTGAGTATATAGGTACTTGGGATGTGTAGTCAATGAACATGTGGAAAGTATATTAGATGATGGTGGACTCAAATAGTATGGCATAACTATATATATCTTAATCGTTTGAAAAGTCCTGAGTGGCTAGGTAGGTCTGACATGTCTTATCATATCATATCTTAATCACTGTTTGTTTGATCCTTTTCTTGTCTGTTTGTTCTTCTATCTGTTGAAGTGCTACATTGGGCTATCGCATTAGTGTGCTTGCACATGAGGCAATTAAATCAATATTGAACATTTAATATTAAATATACGAACGTGAAGCCATATAAAACTTAATCTGAAAACAATATACCCCAAACAACAGTCGCTAGTTCCTATTATAGGTGTCAAATTTACCTCTCAATTCCTTGCTGTCCATCTGTGTGTAGACTCCAAGACGTTTGATACACTTCTCTCCAGCAATGCCATGGAAGCCAACAATTTGACCTTCTGTTGTGTAGAATTCAGTGAGGCCGCTTCCGAAGACCATATTCGTAGATGCACCACTTGAGTACACCACCCGAACTACAAGTCCACTCAAGCATTCACCTATATATGTGTTACGTGTAAATTCAAAATAATTACACTGTATGAAAGTCAGTAAATTGCACAGTGAGTATAAATTTACAGTGCAGTCAAATTGCATGAGGCTGTGGTTAATCCGTCCAATAGTTTTTTGTGTATAAAATCATATCCACACATAATTAAGTATCCCAGATTACCTATCCTCTGGTACCATTCTAAAATAATGGTGATGGATACATGGTCAAGATACAACCAGACGTTTCAATAGCTACATACCCGCGGTGTCATTAATAGTTGCACTTTTTACTACATATTATTGAGAGAGAGAGAGCTACTACTTACAGTAAAGGACACGTTACTCTTAATACTTCTTCCGGAACATGTGTGCACATACATAATTTGTAGGGATGCAGCTCACCTTCTCCTCTGCTCTGCATGGCAATACGAAGGGCATCAATGCGTGCAGGCCCTGTGCTTGCAATGGTCATTCGGTCAGTGTAAGAACCATTTGTCCCAACACTCCAATGTATGACTCCTCCAAGGTCATCGTGGAATGTGGCTGCAATGTCTACGATGTAGCTGTAAGCGTAAGAGATGGTCATGTTCAGGAGTCTCATTGCATATGGCCTTCCAGCAGCATTGACACTGTTGAAGTATGTGTCTGAAGCAACCCCGCCTACTAATGCACCGTGCATTTCTCTTATCACCAAACGTGAAGGTCGTTCCGGCCACACTGAGGGGTCCATATACGCGCCAAGCTGATCAAAGGCTAGCCCCCTACCGCCCCAAAAGCCAACCAAAGGGCCAAGGATTTCCACATACAATCCCTCCCTGTTTCCTGCAAATATCTCCTCACTTTTCCCCTCCGCACCGCGTCTGCGCACGACAATGCCCACACCATTCAGGAGGTACAGACCAATGTTACCGACAATCCTGATGTAGCCGTACATCATCTCAACAAAGTCTCCGTGTTCGAGAACGATGTCGGATGTGGGACCAACTCCCGGCCAGTTGACGATAGCCCTCTTTCTATCCCAACTGATATAGCAGTCACCTGACTCACATATCGCGTACGATGGCTCGAACCCAGTAAATCCCGACAAGACGCCGCAAGGGACTCCTTCCACGCACTCTTGCCAAAGTAGAATGTTCCGCGGCCGGCAATCACTCGTGGAGCTTATGATTCTAAAGTCGTCAAACCCAAGGGCGCCCCCCGTACCGCCGATAGAAGCTGTCCTGTAGAGCGCACCTTCGGCTGCAGCGGTCCACAGGACGAGCGCGAAGAAGAACTGAGTTATTGCAAATGGAGGGAACAGCATCTTACGACGATTGGGCGTGGTGCTGCCCTTTCACCTTGTTCGAGGTGGAAACTAAGCGTAGCTGTAACTAGTTAACCCATTAGCTCCGATTGACGCATATTTGCGTCATCAATTAGAATGCGGGTAACTCCGGTTGACGCATATTTGCGTCAAAGACGACAGTGCACACTTTAACAGACCCTTCGGTGGCTACGAGAGAACAATGTCTCTGAGCTTTTCAGGGAATCCCCTGTAGTCCTTTCTTTATATTTTGGCTGCCTAACCGTCTCTCCGAGTCACTCTCCTGGCGAGAAAATAAGCGCCGAATCTTGCGCAAGGCTGCGAACGTCTTGCACCGCTAACAGAGGATTGCAGAAGAGACGGCAAATTGGTCAGAGGCTACTGGCAGAGCTGTTACATCTCCTACAATTGTTTCACATCATTACTAACTTATATCAAACTGTATTTCGTGGTATATACCAGCTCGCTGCATGCGACTACGTACGTACCAATCTTTCCTTCTTCTTCGGCGAAGGGCGAATCTGAAATGGCTCCACTCGCTCCAAAACATCCTAAACTCCTCTTTTACCACAGCGCAAATCACTTCGATGCTCATCGTCTCCATTCCAACACGAAAAAAGCGTAGCGAGTTGCTGCTGTTTGTTCGAACGCTTCGGCTACGCCGCCATTTTGAATTTAGTTAGGACTGAATGCTACCGCGCGAAATTTAAGTTCGGGCTTAATGGGTTAAATAACTAGTTAATTCACTTTGAAATTGAAACGGAAACGCAGAAGTTCCTCAGTGAATATACCCAGTACAATACACAGCAAACCAAACATACCATCGACGATAGATCTACTGGAGTGGCATTCTGATACGTTTGTGAATGTAGTTGAGATCTACTGGTTCAGCCCATGAGTAGGATGCACCCCCTGTGTACTGCTATGTCCGGCCATTGAAGTGCTCATCACATGATTACATCCATATATACCCATAATACATATACAGTAAACCAAACATACCATCGACAGCAACTACTCAAGTAGCATTCTAATACGTTTGTGAATATAGTTGGGATGTATATGGTACTGGTTTAACCCATGAGTGGGATACCTACACCACTTGTGTACTGCTACATCCATGTGCTGATCATTGCATCCAGACCTGGAGTCTCTCAAGGAACACAGATTTTAGGTGGGAGATTGACAATCAGCATCTAGGCCAACCCATGAAGATGTTGTAGGGTACCTATATAGTTCAGGTTTGGTGGTGAAGAGGGAAGCCAGCCTAGGCCTCTTGTAGGTATAGGTGAGTGTGGCCCAGTGTTTTATTAGCTAAAGTCAATTAATAGCTAGTGGATGCTATGAACAGTAGGAAGGCTGTAACCATGAATTTGTTCTTGTCATTTCTCAAAGTTAATGAGCTGGTGCCATACTATACAGTGTAAATGTATATGCCTATAGCTGACCTTGTGTGTCTGACCTGCCCTCTGTGACACACATAGGGGTATCTCACGGCCCACCTCTGCACCCGTTTTGAGTAACCTTGCCTGCAACTGTACAGTTATTCCAGAAGTAACAGCCAGTCAGCAAATTCTGTCACATTATAATTATAGTATAATTTCTTTTGCATTATATACGTAAGTATAATTATATAGTATATATAATATCTTTTGCATTACATTTGCATTGCACGTATGTATACATTTGCTAAAGTAAAGGTTGTTAGATCAATGCTGCATATTCGCATAACTGCATGAATATAAATGAACTGCATATACTATACAATGTACAACATATTTTGTATCACTATCGCTAACTACACTTCACGCATATTTTATATAAGATGTATGTGCTTATCTATTACACTTCATTATATGAACAATGTATATATAAGTACTGCAATTCTACAGTGCCATTTGCGGCAGATTACATAGTTCGCTAGACTAGCTCTTTCTGCATGTCTGTCTCGCTAATGTGGACCCTCAGCTCCTGAGAATCCAGACCCATGCCCACCTCGTCCTCAGCCACAGCTGGTGGTTTGGGATCATCGTCCACAAACAGTGGATTGGGCATGGTCACGTCAAGTTGGGACAAGGGCTCTTGGGTTAGAGGGTACTGCTTGTAGGCTGAGAGAGTAGAGAGAGTGTCTATGTGCAAAGTAACCAGAAGAAATTTAGGTACACACATGAAAGATCAAATTATGCACCTGCTATAGGAGTCTTACGTATGTACCTATGTACAAATATATACATATGTACAACAAAAAGCACTACTCATTTTGCATTCTATTTATATCAAACGTTACATATGTATAAGTTTGCAGTATTTACTCTACATAATTTCTCCTGATTGTGTCTGGTAGGCAGGAAGCAGTCAGTCCTGCGCACGCACTCACCCTGCCCAGATCTGCTCCTGAGCTTGCTGCAAATGATTCCCAACACCAGGGTCAGCACGAGGAGAAGGATCAAGGACAGTCCCAGAGCAATAATGAACGGGATGAAGAAGTATTGGCAAGAAGACCAAACTACATGTACAAGAGGAAAAAGAGATATGCCTACAGCAACACATGCTGACATGTCCGTAGCTCTCAAATTGTAACCTTTCAGTGTAAGGTGTGCAGCAGACAGTGGGACATTTGGCAAGGTAACATGCACATGTACACACACTGCATTTCACTATACAGGAATGTACACACAGCTGAATCACATGCACATTAAATATTATACTGTATACAGATCACATGCAAGTACACTTGCACACATGTACACACACACACGTACACACACCTACACACACACACACACACACACACACACACACACACACACACACACACACACACACACACACACACACACACACACACACACACACACACCTACACACACACACACACACACACACCTACACACACACACACGTACACACACCTACACACACACACACACACACACACACACACACACACACACACACACACACACACACACACACACACACACACACACACACACACACAACACACGCACACACACACACACACACACACACACAACACACACACGCACACACACACACAACACACATAACACACAAACACACACACACACACACACACACACGTACACACACACACACACACACACAACACACACACATGTACCTATATTCGTACATACGTATGTGTCAATATATATATACGGACATACTACACATACACACAAACACACAGGTATGCACACAACCATACTTGCAGAAGCTGGTGCATCAGGTCCCAGTGCAGCTCCAGAAGTACCTCCAGTGGTTACAGACGTTGTCACTGCCACGATGACTGATTCAGTTACAGTCACCGTGGTGTAAGCAGAAGTCGTCGATGTGGTGTACGCAGACGTTGTCACTGTGGTGTATGCAGACGTTGTCACCGTGGTGTACACAGATATTGTAATGTTGGTTGACTCTGTTATTGTTACGGCTGGCTCCGTTGTCACTGAAATGGACACTGAGGGTACAACAGCTGAAAAGGACAGTAGAGAGTTATTTAGGATCATGACGGATCATCACATAAATGCATCAAATACGTAGAATTGATATTGAGCAGATACATATCATTACATAGCAATCAACGAATCAACAACATTATCGGGCATTTCAGAAAATGGTGGCGTCTGTGAACTGTGTATACGTACGTTGATTTTCTAAGAAATTGACAAATTCCGTTCATTCCTGAAAAATGCCCAGTGACTTCTACTCATCACTTGATTATGTTTATCAAACAATGTAGCAAAGAGAAGCAACACATGTAAGTATGTATAAAATGATTGTATGTGTATAAGCTCAAAATAAACTCAACATACGAGCACACTCTGGGAGGACCCCCTGCCATATTCCGTCATCTCCACAAGTGAGCACTCCGCCTTTTGTCAGAGCAAACCCTTCAGTGCAGCCAAACCTGACCTCTGTGCCATTGTGTATCCTCTCAGGCAGGTCGGCATCCAGAGCCAGGGTCACATTGTCTGCAAGTCTACTCAGACTTGGCAGTTGACAGGTGTCTGCAGAACAGATCGAACAATGTTCTACTGCATTGTATACCTAAGTGATCGAGAAAGACCATCTATACGTAAGTAGACTATAAGATAATTGAATGCACACCATTACAATTCCACCAAAAAATTAGTACCTACGTCAATGACAGTTAGTGTTTCCTCATTACTTACAACGGTCGCTAGATCCTAGTCATGTTTACCTTTCAATTCACTGCTGTCCATCTGTGAGTAGACTCCAAGACGTTTGATACAGTTCTCTCCAGCAATGCCATGGAAGCCAACAATCTGACCTTCTGTTGTGTACTCGGCAGAGGGAATGCTTCCGACAAATTCATCCACAACTCCACCATAAACGCTCTGAACAACAAGCAATCACCTGCGTATGTTGCATGTAAATTCAAAATAGTTATAGCAATAGCACAGTACTAGTGTTATTTATATATAGCATGCAGTCAAATTGCATGAAGTTGTGGAAGCTATACTGTACTACAAGCAAGTATGCACTATGCACAGTCTCATGAACCAGATCCCACCGTCCGCTGTCCATCATACGCGGCACAAATATATGACCGACGGATGTGTGGCGTCTGGTTCACGAGACTACGAACTACAAATAATGGTACGAGATAGCATGGTCTACTTCTTCCAGGACATGTGTAGTCATGCTCACCTTCTCCATCGGTCTGCATGGCAATACGAAGGGTATCGATGCGTCCTGGCCCTGTGCTTGCAATGGTACTCTGGTAAGTATAAGAACCATTTGTCCCTACACTCCAATGTACGATTCCTCCAAGGTCATGCAATGTCTACGATGTTGGTATCATTGTAAGAGATAGTGATGTTCAGGAGTCTCATTGCATATGGCCTTCCACTTGCACTGACACTGTTGAAGTACGTGTCAGAAGCAGCCCCACCCCTTAATGTACCGTGCATTTCTCGTATCACCAAACGTGAAGGTCATTCCAGCCACACTGAGGGGTCCATGTATGCGCCAAGCTGATCGAAGGCGTCCCCCACACCGCCCCAAAAGCCAACCAAAGGGCCAAGGATTTCCACATACAAGCCCTCCCTGTATCCCGCAAATATCTTTTCACTCTCCCCCTCCGCACCGCGCTTGCACCGCAACTTATAGGTGAACCGGAAGTCGATAAATGGTTTCTCAGTTATGGTTGTAAATCGGCAGCTCGTGACTGGAACGGAGTTAGAAGACCGGGTAGGTACGGCTGTGCTCACGAAGGATTGGGGAATGTGCTCGTTTAAGCCCCAACGCCCAGAGTCGAAGTACGCGTGAGTTATGCTTGCGTACAGAACCTGGCCGATAATTGGTTTCGTACGCTAATATAGTCAATAGTTCATGATGGACTTGAAGTCTCCTCCCCATGGTTCCAAGAACTGCAGCAGCATTTCCCCTCTGTACGGCTACTGAGATCATCTGCAGGAGGAATTCTCGGATGCGGGGCTCTCCTGTGGTCTTGTATAGGCGTCTTCCAAGGTCTCTCGTGAAGTCCTCTGCTGCTTCCCCCAACACACCTGAAGTCTCTACCACGAAGGGTACAAAATTGTGGCTCATGTCCAGGTGTGCATACTTAGCCCTTTTCAACTGCTCTGCCTGTGCAGCCACAACGCCTGGCCCTCTCACGGCAGCTGAGAGATGTGAAGGTGCATAGGTGTCTGGGCACGTAGCATCCCACACCAGGGCTTTTCTGCACCTCCATGGAAGGATGGAGCAGCCATCAGGTCGCTTTCCGTTAGTCCGGTACAGGCCAGAGGGCTCTAGCCGAGATGGTATGTTGGCTGCAGACAGAGATCTGTGAATGATTTCATTCACTGCGGTGTGGCGTGGATGTCTCCCCTCACTCCACCGACAGCTGAGTCCATGGGTGCCAAGGGGGTCAACCTCAGATCCACAATGGCTGCACTCGTGTGGTTGGCAGAGAGGGGTGCCAAGTCTAAGGCCCACGGCTACACGGACTGTCTCATCATCCATCTGCAACCCCAAGTTTGGTGCAGGCAGTGCTTGCAACCAGGCGCCCGCTTCGGCCCTGCTGGAGGCTAGTAGTCTTGCACGGGCCCTTGTATCAGGGGCCTCGTTGGTCAAGGCCTGGGCTGTCGCACAAACCCTAGGGTAGTCCCACATCTTTTGGCGGTGGGCGACTGGGTCAGGAGGTGATGTAGCCGTACAGAGGGGAAACGCTGCTGCAGTTCTTGGAACCATGGGGAGGAGGCCAGACGGGTGGGAGTGACTTGGCACGATTGACTACATCAACTGTATATATTATGAATTATACTAACCCAGTAAGTATATTATATACTTGGCCTTCTCTCTTGGACAGCGAACTGCTAATTGAGAAGTCCTGCTAATGATGTTGTCCTATGGAAAAACTAGAAGTCTTGAAGCCCTCATACAACATAAATAGGCTTTCTAACCTTCACTTAAATTGTCGTTCATGTTCTGTTCTTTAAAATAACTTCTTAGCAGAGGTACAGCTCTTCAACCATACCTAACGGTTATATACATCGTGGTAGCGCGCATGCGCAGAAACCAAAATCCCATGGTGGTACTTCATGTACAGTTCACGACTATTAATATGCATTGTATGACATATGTTCCAATATTATATTTGCCTTGGTATAGTGTTAACGGACGTGTTAGTATTAGGGTTAGGGTTAGGGTTTGGTATTATGTTATAATTCGTAACTCCAAAGCGCGCGGATTGTAGCAGCTGGATAAAACGGACAACTACTGGTTTTTATAATCTTGTCACCTTTACAATCATGTGACTCTGATGCAATATCGCTAAAGCCCGTGGTACTATATAGCTGATTGACAGCCTCGATCGCTTCGAAACCCAACTATGGCATGTTCTCGACTCCCCGTGGTTTTCATTTCCCTTGTGTTAGCCTTCCTTCTGAGAGGTAAGTAGTTATTACATTGAATTTGACAGGTTCCTAGTTTCTTTCCTACGTACCCACGTCCGTCTCGGGTAGCCATTGCATTCGCCTCCTGTCAGCCCATAGCTAGATACTAGTCCTCCTCTGCCACAGCTGATGGGGTGGAGGGGCAGACTCGGATCCCCACTGGCGCCATATGTGCCGCATGTTGTCAAGACGGGGACAGTACCATAGTCGATGTTAGACAAGACGTTTATTGCCATTTCCCTTTGCATGACTTCTGCCACACATTTTGTACCAATGTTCACCGAATGCTTTGCTTGGCTTCTTTCGCAAGTTTGTTACCAATTGATCTCATTTCTCACATACATTGGCAAGAGGGTACCCATTAATTTAAGGACAGGGATCCCCAAATTAGGCAGTACCCGTATCCACATGTAATGCAGTGGATATGGCACAAGGGCTACTACTCCTTCATGCATATAAACGAGAGGGTCCCCTTATATCTGTATAGTTTGTGGAAGGGTTTCCAGAATTTGGCAGTCCCCATATTCGCAAGGTTACTGGTGACTAGGCAACAAGCTCCTATGAAATCCAACTCACTCAAGTATACGTTGTGAGGCAAGGTCTTCTCAGCTGGCTGTTGCATGAATGGTAAAAGATTCTTCTATAGCAGTTAGAAATGGGCTGAAAATCTTCCCTAAATTATACGTTGGTATTACTACTTTTGTCCATGACCAGGCTGCTAATCCTACAATTTTGTATATATATAGCTAATTATTGTGATGGCCTTCACTGTCTCACTGCATACACCAGTATGTGTACACGCATGGCTACACTGAGGAGGTGACTACATGCAGTGCTAACATTTGCTGTATATGTTGAACCAGATCAAAAACAGGCACCCAGTGCAGCTATGTGTGCCCCTGGGAACTCCGTAGAACCAACTCAAGAACAGACACCCAGTGCAGCTATGTGTGCCCCCGGGGACTCTGTTGCTGTTGGATGCAGTGAGTCACTGGTCACTGTAGCCATACACACACACACACACACACACACACCTGTCCTATCCTTCTCTTTTGTTGTAACCGCGCTTACGCACAGTTCAAGAGGCACTGGAGGCATTGAACTGTCCTCAACTCTCCTTAAATTTTGCACACATTAACTTACTATAATATCATATCTTTCACAGATTTGACTGGAGGACTACGTGCAGCAATAATAATTGTTTGCTCCGGTGGGATCCTTGTGGGAGGTATTTTGTTGTGTATGTTCTGCTGCCGTCCCAAGCAAACGGTGTGCTGCCAGGCTATGGCAGCTAGAAGAGCTCAACAGAGCAGAGGCACTGTGCATATGAATGTCAACCCTCCTGGTACTAGTGAGCAACCACTTCTGAGTGACCCTGAGCTCCCGAAGTATCTAGAGGTGGTGGCTGAAATACCAGACAGCTTGGCTCCTCCGCCTTACAAGTAATAATCAAACATATTTTGACGGCAATAAAAGTATTGTACAATTTAAAAAAAACTTTTTCTATGCACTCTACATTTGCACTCTGCATTTATACAAGATGTATGTTTTACACCTGCAGCTGTATGTTAATTATAATGATCATGTATGTTATAAAATTATATAATAATGTATCTAGTGGTTCAGAAGTTGTATATAATTATAGCATGTGTACAGAGTCATGGACGTGTGCCTGATTGAGTTCTAGCCAGTGTATATATAATTATAAGAGATCTACAGTTAACTTACAGTCACAGTGGTACCAGTACATGCGAATTCACCCTGTAACCTGTCCATACACACACGCGCGCGCTAGTCTAGCTAGCTAGACCGTCCCTAGAACAAACGCCGGGGCGCGGAAGGGGCGGCGTTTGTCTATGGTTAGGTAGTTCGTTCCATACCCATCCCCACTTCCGGCCGCAATTTTTGCGGAAGTTTGGGCTGGGTACGAGACTCCGCGCCCCCCGGCCTTTGTTCTAGCGACCGTCTATATAGTCTCGTGAACCAGCCCCCCCGAGAGGTGGTCTGGCACAATTGCTCAATATTTTGATTAATTGGAAACTTTCGGTATAGGGCGTGCGTGACACTCCCTATAATACTAGGTTGTTGTCGTCCGCACCGTCATCGCGTGGATTAAACGGCTATGCAGTGCATCTTGTGCATCTGCCTTCTTCAACTCCATCCGACGCCGTCCTCGTCCGTACTATCTACGTCCGTACGAAGGAATATATCACGTGCGCGTCACGAGAAACAGGGGCGCCCTGCCAACATCGTGGCAGGCGCCCCCTAGGGCGCTAACTAAATGAGGGGGCAATTGTGCCAGACCACCTCTCAGGGGGGCTAGTCTCGTCCCCAGCCCACTTCCGGCTGCCATCTTGTCGAGGGCACGGAAGATGGTCTGGGAAACTGAGCCCACATTCCTGGTCCGTGACGTCATAATCACGCGATACGGTATAATGGCCGACCGCGCGCTCGATCGTATCCTGCCAGATAAGCGAGCTCAAGATGCCACAACACAGACTGATTTTAGTGATTCCTTTAGCATATCTCACTCCTGAACACTTCCCTCTAACTAAGGTCTTGCAACATCGATTCAGGACTTTCCAGCGCCAGTTGGGAGAGAAATTAACACGTCTTCGCCGCTCACGAAGTGGATGACAGCCTCGCGTTGTTCAGTTGTCAGACGTTGATAGCTCAGACGACATTATCTATTCTCTACATACTCTATTCTCGGTCTGGAGTATGCCATTCAGCAACGCTGCTTTGCTGCTGACGGAGTCATGTGACCGATAGGCAATCTGATTGGTATTCTCGATTCTGAGAATGCAACGTCACGGACCAGGAATGTGGGCTCAGTTTCCCAGACCATCTTCCGCGCCCTCGACAAGATGGCGGCCGGAAGTGGACTGGGGACGAGACTACAGGGGGGCTGGTTCACGAGACTACCGTCTATAAAGCACACGCATATGTATATAGGAAGATTCCGCGCCCTCGACAAGATGGCGGCCGGAAGTGGGCTGGGACGAACTAACGCATAATATGCATTGACTATACCTAAGCGCCCCCGCGATTTAGCCCTTGCCGGTCTAGCAATACAGACTCACCGCGGGGGCGGTACTCTTTGGGATTGAATCGTAGTCGGCCTCTTGTGTAGTTCTTGGCAACACAACTCAAGCATTGCGTGCTCTCGACTCGCTGTGGGTTTGCTCTCCATACTGTCAGCCTTTCTTCTAAGAGGTTAGTACTGCTAGTGCAGGGAATTTTCAACTTCCCAGCCCCCTTCTTCAAATAACCCATGTTCCACACCTCGTAAAGGGGGCGGGGTACGGGAACCATATATAGCTGTGAAAGGATAAGGAATACGCGATCGATAGCGCGACTTGTCACGAAGGCCGTAACTTACGCATGTTCCTGCCATGCTTTTGTCTTATGTAAGAAAAGTACCTTTCAAGTTTTATGTATCTCTAACTCTATAGCTCTTTACATGAAGCACTCAAGCAGTGTGTGGCCATTCGAGCAATTTGCAAACAATCCATGCATAGAGTTATACACTATGTAGCAGATGCTATGCTATGCTCCATAAATATGAATCAGCGCCAAGTTTTTGCTACTTCGTTTCAATGAAAGCCCACACGTGCACTACCAATTTGCAGTGACAGTCCTGCCAAATGTCCACTTTGCATGGCTTCTTCCACAAGTTTGTTACCAATTCCCAGTGGACGTAGGCACAAACGTCACGCACCATTTCATTTTTCACATACATCGGCAACTGTTAATTTAAGGACATGTAGGGATCCCCAAATTACGCAGTACCCATATCCACATGTAACTAGCCTGCTGACGTACTATGTCTGTATTCAAGGTACTATCCTATTCTGGTGACTATGTCTGTAAGTATGTATTCAAGGTCCTATCCTATTCTGGGACTATGTCTGTAAGTATGTATTTAAGGTCCTATCCTATCTTGCTGACTGTATTCAAAGTCCTATCTAGCTCACAAATGCTCATGCACTCTATGTTGCTATGTATGTGTATGCATTGTCTCACTGCTTTTGTGTCTCACAAGCAGGAGCACAGTTTCCCTTATCATTTTGATTTGACTGTCTTTGCCGCTTTTAACAGCTGCAATGGTTGATACTAGAACTAGCGTTGACTGTATTCACCGTGTGGCTTGGTTATACATAATTCTATACGTTCTTGGGGAACATCCCTGCTAATTCTACACGTTATTGGGGAACTTCCCTGCTATTTGGTATAGTACACCAGTGATTAGATAGATACATATCTACTCAATCTCTACCGGCTACTATTGTATCACTAACTAATGTATTTTCCGTCCATTCTTGTTCACACGTAGCCACTTGCAGTCAATTTCGTGGCCTCATTTTGGATCTTCAGGTAGTCGGAGGGGATGACACTAAAGGGTACATTGAAGCTACAGGTTTGTACGAGAATGGTACCACGGCCACTGGCCCCATTTGTGGCACCGTGAATGGCATCACCGTGCCCGGTTTGCTTGCTACAACAAAGCCCGTCTTGCCAGTAATGCCCAAGGAATAGTTGATAGTATTGGGTAAGTGTGGCTTGTGGGGCAGCCATGCTATAATTCATAGCTTTGGACTACGTACAGTGAAGCACTGTGTGTGGTTGCTGAGTTGGAATGCCTGCAGGTATATAGACTTCACAGATGGTGCTTCACACAAAAAGGGTCTGTACTGATACTGTATAATACTGCAGTACTGTTTACTGAGTATACAACGGTATGTATACGCCCATAACTACAGCTAGCAATAAGTGTATGATTAGCCACCAGCACAATGCTGTAAGTGTTTGCCTAACCCATGGGTGTACCATTGTATATACGTACATCTCTTTCATATGTAACATTCATAATCATACTTTGACAGCAATAATATTGCGTTCTAATTATAATATTATTGTATAAACTGTATATAATTACTATGCATTGCTTGGTTGTACTAATATATTGTATTTATTATGCAATTTGTAAACTACTGAACATGCATGTACGTGTTATTCGTGTACTAGAATTTTTATAATTATAGTATAACATTTTGCATTCTATGTATGTTAAAAGTAGAGGTTAATTATTAATTAAGTTGTTAGATCAATGTGGCATTTTCACATAACTCCATGAACTATACAATGTACAATATAATTATTATGTATCACTATCGCTACATACACTTAGCTTTAATGCATATTTTATATAAAAGATGTGTGTGCTTACCTATATATATCACACTTAATGTATGAACAATGTATATATATAATTATATATATAAGACTTGGTACAGATACTCGTTAATGTATGTGCTGGCACTGTTGCAACTTGCAACTTAACCTTTACTTTTGCATAATAGATTGCAAAATGTTATACTATAATTATAATAATTATATTACCTGTTAATAAGACTATACGTACAATAACTATATTATAGTATATAAGATGTATTATTCGTTGATTACATATTGTACATATAGTCTAAACAGGTAATAAAATTATTATAATTATAGTATAACATCTTTTTGCATTCTATATAATTATATGGGGGTGTTTGGCAATCAACTGTGTATAGATTTTGTTAGTCTGGTATGCTATCCCACATTCTTGTCGCTGCAGAAATATTGTGGCGGGCGGGCGGGATGTAGGGGGCAGTGCCCCAGTGATGTAGGGGGTAGTGCCCCAGTGATGTAGGGGGCAGTGCCCCAGTGATGTTGGGGGTAGTGATCCAGTGATGTTGGGGGTAATGATCCAGTGATGTAGGGGGTAGTGCCCCAGTGATGTAGGGGGCAGTGCCCCAGTGATGTAGGGGGCAGTGCCCCAGTGATGTAGGGGCAGTGCCCCAGTGATGTAGGGGGCAGTGCCCCAGTGATGTAGGGGGTAGTGCCCCAGTGATGCAGGGGGTAGTGATCCAGTGATGTTAGGGGTAGTGCCCCAGTGATGTAGGGGGTAGTGCCCCAGTGATGTAGGGGGTAGTGCCCCAGTGATGTAGGGGGCAGTGCCCCAGTGATGTAGGGGGCAGTGACCCAGTGATGTAGGGGGTAGTGACCCAGTGATGTAGGGGGCAGTGCCCCAGTGATGTAGGGAGTAGTGCCCCAGTGATGTAGGGGGTAGTGACCCAGTGATGTAGGGGGTAGTGACCCAGTGATGTAGGGGGTAGTGACCCAGTGATGTAGGGGGTAGTGACCCAGTGATGTAGGGGGCAGTGCCCCAGTGATGTAGGGGGTAGTGCCCCATTGATGTAGGGGGTAGTGACCCAGTGATGTAGGGGGCAGTGACCCAGTGATGTAGGGGGCAGTGCCCCAGTGATGTAGGGGCAGTGCCCCAGTGATGTAGGGGGTAGTGACCCAGTGATGTAGGGGGCAGTGACCCAGTGATGTTGGGGGTAGTGCCCAGGCTAAGAGTTTGTATAAAATACACAAAGGCTTGAAATGTCGGGCAATCAAGTATTAAATTGCTACTCATACATTACTAATAATATTTACTTCATCAAACAATGATCCCAAATATACGTGAAACTACAATGTATGTACTAAGTCTATTAATATGGAGTGTAAGCATACAAGGTTAATTTGTAAATGACACTCAAAATTATCCCGGTAGATAGTTGCAATATTCTGTCAACACATGATCATCACACTCTGGGAGGACCCCCTGCCATATTCCGTCATCTCCACAAGTGAGCACTCCACCTTTTGTCAGAGCAAACCCTTCAGTGCAACCAAATGTGACCTCTGTGCCATTCTGTATCCTCACAGGCAGGTCGGCATCCAGAGCCAGAGTCACATGGTCTGCAAGTCTACTCAGGCTTGGCAGCTTACAGGTGTCTACAGAACAGAACATTGTTGTAATGTATTGTATGCGTAAATGATCGAGAAGGACCATCCACATACATTTAGTAAGTTAAATGCACACACAGACATTTCTGACATAAAATTATTTTATTAAAATTATTAAGAATGCAGTGACATGCACACAGACAGGTCATAGGGACACAGTAGCAGGTGTTCAGTCAAGGCAGAAGAGAATTCGTTCGGGTACAAACAACACGCGCTGCTGGGGACAATAGTTACTTATAATATTATGTTTTTACTCCATGCTAGACTGACTAATACTACTGGTGGCCTGTCCAACCCACATGGTGCACCAGGCAGCCTCAATCACATCTGGAGCTATGCAGCTGGACGTTAGGAGAGTGATATTCGTGTTTAAGTGTCCTTGTTCGGCACATATATACGAGAACAGAAAACCTCACACCTGACTACGTATGTAGGAGATCACTTCTACTGCGACACTCCAACGTACTACTAACCAGAAGAGGAATGGTACACCAACAACACACTGTGGGATGGAAAGGACTGCTATTCAGGTAGCAATTGCAAGCGCTGTGACAATGATTGCCTGCCATGGTTCTGGAGGACACTGCCTCAGGAGACCTCAGATGATGTATAGGTTCGCTGGCGTAACCACAGTGAAGATGTTGACAAGGTGTCAACAGGCCTACTGGAATTCTTTGTCCACTATGTGCTACTGAGAAGAGATTGAGTCACAAACAAGAAGACATTGGGAACTTAAGAGGTATAGATGAACTGATCACACACAACAAGCATCTATGTATGTGTGTCAATTAACATCTTTCATCAGTAAGCAACTTTTAAGCCACTTAGATGGCTAACAGGATGTTTGAACAATCAGCTAGGGAGACCTCATGATCAGAAAATGTGGAGGTTTGCACCCAGAGTAACCTTCTCGCTTAACAGTATATAACATTCTCATCACTTAACTCCATGGTTTACGTATGTACATGCACTGATGAGATCAAAACTGCCACTAATTCACTAATTGTACACACCACCAGTGAAGTACAGTATTCATGTGGCTTGTTTGAGCAGTGCACATTAAGCACAAACAAAGTTTCCGATGACATGTGGAAAGCTTTGGCAATTATGGTGCTTCTCGGTAGCAACATTGGATTGCCTGTATGTGGACCATTGCAAGGTGGCAGTGGTGCGAGTACGTTACACTCAATACACATGTAGATGCATATGTAGTATGGCTACTTGCTGCACAGGTCAAAGCTCTAAGGCTTTGTCACTAAAAGTGTGGGCTAAGTTGTGTACACAATATCATTAGTATTACGTATATAGTTGGCACTCAACGAATTGAGTTGTGTACTGCATGCAGTGATAGCAGGTTTCCATTTGTACCAGCCCACACACTCGCTTGAGGAAAGACTAAACACCATTATGTGTACTGCGTTACAGCAACATTCAGTACATACTGCACACATTACCATTATTATTAGGCTCAGTCACTATAGGGCTACGCACATTTATAGGCCACACAATTGTTATGCACCCTACCACTAGAATATCTCGAGGGTGGTTTGCCTAGATGCATGAACTCTGAGTAGATTACTGCTGCATACGCACCTCTTGTAGCTCCATCTGCCACTGCATGCAACCTGCTGGCATGGCCCATCTATACAACTACTCCTACAGAAAGCACCCTCAGTTGGTAAGACTGGTCCACCCGGTGTATTGTTACATGGAGACTGACAAGTGTGACAGGAGTATTACTGACCCGCCACTCTCACATGCATGGTGGACTCGGGAGAGAATGTATGGTTCCCATAGATAACAACCCTCAACTCTGAGATGTTCTCTAGCTACTAACATGCAGAGAGATGTGGGAGAGCTGTTGGGTCTCCATGGGCTGTGTGCATGTACATCGCGTGCTTTTCTTTTGTAATACCATGTAAAGCTTTAGTACTCAGCAGACTCAGTTGTGTACCAATACGTAAGTTGCAATTGTGTACTGCAGTGGTAGCAGGTGCCCATTTGTGCCAGCCCCACACTCACTTTGGGAGAGACCAAACACCATGCATAAGGTGCATATTGCATAAACAGCAATGTACCTCAACGCCTTTTGTTATCAACATAATATTATATTGATGTGTACACTATGCTAACATTTGTACATGTTCCCTACTGCTAACTAATACACAGAAGTGTACTTACACAGAACAGTACATATTACTATGCCGTACATATTATATGATCACAGTGGTATGTGGACACATTATATATAGCCAGCAATTCACCTGAGCTTCATTCTGGCACAGCCACTCCATTATCTGCACCACACGTGTGCACACAGAGCCAGTGCAACATGACACAAGGAAGGTCAAGGGAATTACACGCATGACTGCATAATGCATAACGCGTGCTGTGGCCATTACGTTTATCTCTGTACGTTACTCTTTGGTTGACAGGCTAACAAGGGCAAAGACTGGATAGGGTTGACTGTAGAGGCTAGAGACTATCAACTTTGTTGTGTGTTGATATGACATGGTCATACTGGCAGATGATGAGGAGATGTTGAGAAGAGATTTAGCTGAGATGGGTGAATGGTGTGAAGAATGGTTAGTGATAAATGTGGGATAATGCACATGAGAAAGATAGGGGTGAAGAGGATGGGTCAGAGATTTGTCATGATCGATCGTTAGTGGAGAGGTGGTGCAGAATGTGGCTGAGTATATAGGCACTTGGGATGCATAGTCAATGAACATGTGGAAAGTATATAAGGTGATGGTGGACTCAAATAGTATGGCATAACTATCTTAATCGTTTGAATAGTCCTGAATGGCTAGGTAGGTCTGACATATCTTATCATATCATATCTTAATCACTGTTTGTTTGATCCTTTTCTTGTCTGTTTGTTCTGCTATCTGTTGAAGCGCTACATTGGTCTATCGCATTTAATGTTAATATACGAACATGAAGCCATATAAAAACTTAAATCTGAAAACAATATACCCCCAAACAACAGTCGCTAGTTCCTATTTTAGGTGTCAAATTTACCTCTCAATTCCTTGCTGTTCATCATCTGTGTGTAGACTCCAAGACGTTTGATACAGTTCTCTCCAGAAATGCCATGGAAGCCAACAATTTGACCTTCTGTTGTGTAGAATTCAGTGAGGCCGCTTCCGAAGACCATATTCGTAGATGCACCATTTGAGTAGACCACCCGAACTACAAGTCCACTCAAGCATTCACCTATATATGTTACGTGTAATTTCAAAATAAGTACACTGTATGAAAGTCAGTAAATCGACAGTGAGTATAAATTTACGGTGCAGTCAAACTGCATGAGGCTGTGGTTAATCCGTCCAATATATAGTTTTTTTGTATAAAATCATAATTATCCACACATAATTACGTATCCCAGACCTATCCTCTGGTACCATTCTAAAATAATGGTGATGGATACATGGTCAAGATATACAACCAGACGTTTCAATAGCTACATACCCCGCGGTGTCATTAATAGTTGCACTTTTTACTACATATTATTGAGAGAGAGAGAGCTACTACTTACAGTAAAGGACACGTTACTCTTTATACTTCTTCCGGAGCATGTGTGCACATACATAATTTGTAGGGATGCAGCTCACCTTCTCCTCTGGTCTGCATGGCAATACGAAGGGCATCAATGCGTGCAGGCCCTGTGCTTGCAATGGTCATTCGGTCAGTGTAAGAACCATTTGTCCCAACACTCCAATGTATGACTCCTCCAAGGTCATCGTGGAATGTGGCTGCAATGTCTACGATGTAGCTGTAAGCGTAAGAGATGGTCATGTTCAGGAGTCTCATTGCATATGGCCTTCCAGCAGCATTGACACTGTTGAAGTATGTGTCTGAAGCAACCCCGCCTACTAATGCACCGTGCATTTCTCTTATCACCAAACGTGAAGGTCGTTCCGGCCACACTGAGGGGTCCATATACGCGCCAAGCTGATCAAAGGCTAGCCCCCTACCGCCCCAAAAGCCAACCAAAGGGCCAAGGATTTCCACATACAATCCCTCCCTGTTTCCTGCAAATATCTCCTCACTTTTCCCCTCCGCACCGCGTCTGCGCACGACAATGCCCACACCATTCAGGAGGTACAGACCAATGTTACCGACAATCCTGATGTAGCCGTACATCATCTCAACAAAGTCTCCGTGTTCGAGAACGATGTCGGATGTGGGACCAACTCCCGGCCAGTTGACGATAGCCCTCTTTCTATCCCAACTGATATAGCAGTCACCTGAATCACATATCGCGTACGATGGCTCGAACCCAGTAAATCCCGACAAGACGCCGCAAGGGACTCCTTCCACGCACTCTTGCCAAAGTAGAATGTTCCGCGGCCGGCAATCACTCGTGGAGCTTATGATTCTAAAGTCGTCAAACCCAAGGGCGCCCCCCGTACCGCCGATAGAAGCTGTCCTGTAGAGCGCACCTTCGGCTGCAGCGGTCCACAGGACGAGCGCGAGGAAGAACTGAGTTATTGCAAATGGAGGGAACAGCATCTTACGACGATTGGGCGTGGTGCTGCCCTTTCACCTTGTTCGAGGTGGAAACTAAGCGTAGCTGTAACTAGTTAAATAACTAGTTAATTCACTTTGAAATTGAAACGGAAACGCAGAAGTTCCTCAGTGAATATACCCAGTACAATACACAGCAAACCAAACATACCATCGACGATAGATCTACTGGAGTGGCATTCTGATACGTTTGTGAATGTAGTTGGGATCTACTGGTTCAGCCCATGAGTAGGATGCACCCCCTGTGTACTGCTATGTCCGGCCATTGAAGTGCTCATCACATGATTACATCCATATATACCCGTAATACATATACAGTAAACCAAACATACCATCGACAGCAACTACTCAAGTAGCATTCTAATACGTTTGTGAATATAGTTGGGATGTATATGGTACTGGTTTAACCCATGAGTGGGATACCTACACCACTTGTGTACTGCTACATCCATGTGCTAATCATTGCATCCAGACCTGGAGTCTCTCAAGGAACACAGATTTTAGGTGGGAGATTGACAATCAGCATCTAGGCCAACCCATGAAGATGTTGTAGGGTACCTATATAGTTCAGGTTTGGTGGTGAAGAGGGAAGCCAGCCTAGGCCTCTTGTAGGTATAGGTGAGTGTGGCCCAGTGTTTTATTAGCTAAAGTCAATTAATAGCTAGTGGATGCTATGAACAGTAGGAAGGCTGTAACCATGAATTTGTTCTTGTCATTTCTCAAAGTTAATGAGCTGGTGCCATACTATACAGTGTAAATGTATATGCCTATAGCTGACCTTGTGTGTCTGACCTGCCCTCTGTGACACACACAGGGGTATCTCACGGCCCACCTCTGCACCCGTTTTGAGTAACCTTGCCTGCAACTGTACAGTTATTCCAGAAGTAACAGCCAGTCAGCAAATTCTGTCACATTATAATTATAGTATAATTTCTTTTGCATTATATACGTAAGTATAATTATATAGTATATATAATATCTTTTGCATTACATTTGCATTGCACGTATATACGTATACATTTGCTAAAGTAAAGGTTGTTAGATCAATGCTGCATATTCGCATAACTGCATGAGTATAAATGAACTGTATATACTATACAATGTACAACATATTTTGTATCACTATCGCTAACTACACTTCACGCATATATATTTTATATAAGATATATGTGCTTATCTATTACACTTCATTGTATGAACAATGTATATATAAGTACTGCAATTCTACAGTGCTATTTGCGGCAGATTACATAGTTCACTAGACTAGCTCTTTCTGCATGTCTGTCTCGCTGATGTGGACCCTCAGCTCCTGAGAATCCAGACCCATGCCCACCTCGTCCTCAGCCACAGCTGGTGGTTTGGGATCATCGTCCACAAACAGTGGATTGGGCATGGTCACGTCAAGTTGGGACAAGGGCTCTTGGGTTAGAGGGTACTGCTTGTAGGCTGAAAGAGTAGAGAGAGTGTCTATGTGCAAAGTAACCAGAAGAATAAATTTAGGTACACACATGAAAGATCAAATTATGGACCTGCTATAGGAGTCTTATGTTGTCATAGCAAACGCACCTATGTACAAATATATACATATGTACAACAAAAAGCACTACTCATTTTGCATTCTATTTATATCAAACGTTACATATGTATAAGTTTGCAGTATTTACTCTACATAATTTCTCCTGATTGTGTCTGGTAGGCAGGAAGCAGTCAGTCCTGTGCACGCACTCACCCTGCCCAGATCTGCTCCTGAGCTTGCTGCAAATGATTCCCAACACCAGGGTCAGCACGAGGAGAAGGATCAAGGACAGTCCCAGAGCAATAATGAATGGGATGAAGAAGTATTGGCAAGAAGACCAAACTACATGTACAAGAGGAAAAAGAGATATGCCAACAGCAACACATGCTGACATGTCCGTAGCTCTCAAATTTTAACCTTTCAGTGTAAGGTGTGTAGCAGCAGACAGTGGGACATTTGGCAAGGTAACATGCACATGTACACACACTGCATTTCACTATACTGCAGGAATGTACACACAGCTGAATCACATGCACATTAAATATTATACTGTATACAGATCACATGCACGTACACTTGCACACATGTACACACACACACGTACACACACCTACACACACACACACACACACACACACACACACACACACACACACACACACACACACACACACACACACACACACACACACCTACACACACACACACACGTACACACACCTACACACACACACACACACACACACACACACACACACACACACACACACACACACACACACACACACACACACACACACACACACACACACACACGTACACACACCTACGCACACACACACACACACACACACACACACACACACACACACACACAACACACACACATGTACCTATATTCGTACATACGTATGTGTCAATATATATACAGACATACTAACATACACACACAAACACACAGGTATGCACACAACCATACTTGCAGAAGCTGGTGCATCAGGTCCCAGTGCAGCTCCAGAAGTACCTCCAGTGGTTACAGACGTTGTCACTGCCACAGTGACTGATTCAGTTACAGTCACCGTGGTGTAAGCAGAAGCCGTCGATGTGGTGTACGCAGGCGTTGTCACCGTGGTGTACACAGACGTTGTCACCGTGGTGTACGCAGATGTTGTCACCGTGGTGTACACAGACGTTGTCACCGTGGTGTACGCAGACGTTGTCACCGTGGTGTACGCAGATATTGTAATGTTGGTTGACTCTAGATCTGTTATTGTCACGGCTGGCTCTGTTGTCACTGAAATGGACACTGAGGGTACAACAGCTGAAAAGGACAGTAGAGAGTTATTTAGGATCATGACGGATCATCACATAAATGCATCAAATACGTAGAATTGATATTGAGCAGATACATAACGTTACATAGCAATCAACGAATCAACAACATTGTCAGGCATTTCAGCAATGGAGGCGTCTATGAACTGTGTATACGTACGTTGATTTTTAAAAAATTGACAAATTCTGTTCATTCCTGAAAAATGCCCAGTAACTTTTACCCATCACTTGATTATGTTTATCAAACAATGTAGCAAAGAGAAGCAACACATGTACATGTATCAAATGTTTGCATGTGTATATATAAGCTCAAAAATAAACTCAACATACGAGCACACTCAGGGAGGACCCCCTGCCATATGCCATCATCTCCACATTTGAGTACTCCGCCTTTTGTCAGAGCAAACCCGTCAGTGCAGCCAAACGTGACCTCTGTGCCATTCTGTATCCTCTCAGGCAGGTCGGCATCCAGAGCCAGAGTCACATGGTCTGCAAGTCTACTCAGGCTTGGCAGTTGACAGGTGTCTGCAGAACAGATCAAACAATGTTCTAATGCATTGTATACCTAAGTGATCGAGAAAGACCATCTATACATAAGTACACAATAAGATAATTGAATGCACACCATTACAATTCCACCAAAAAATTTGCACATACATCAATGACAGCTAGTGCTTCCTCATTAGCACATTACTAACAATGGTCGCTAGTTCCTAGTCATGTTTACCTTTCAATTCACTGCTGTCCATCTGTGTGTAGACTCCAAGACGCTTGATACAGCTCTCTCCAGCAATGCCATGGAAGCCAACAATCTGACCTTCTGTTGTGTACTCGGCCGAGGGAATGCTTCCAAAGGTTGTATCCGCTAATGTACCATTTGAGTAGACCACCCGGACTACAAGTCCACTCAAGCAAGCACCTATGTTACATGTAAATTCAAAGAAATTGTGAGTGTCAGCAAATATACACACAATGAGTATCATTTTATGACTACTGTATAGCGGAAAGATTTGGTGGGCAACATATGCGCGAATGCCCCAGTTTTAGCATTTGGCGAGTTTCATATTTGGCGAATTGCCCGAAACTATGATGCAATCACTGCTTTAATTGACAAAATGGACAACGGAATTGTAAAGGTTTTGTAAAATAAATAAAATTCGATGGATAACGGTATTCACGGATGTCGTACTTACTAAGCGATTTGTATGTCCACTGGCCATGGAGGGAACACATCAGCTGCGAACATGAGATGGTCAATACAGAGGACACATACACAGTGGCATGCAACTGTTCTTCGAATCTAGTATGTGCCACGCATCCCTGCCTACCAAATTGACGTCTTTCCTGGATAAAGATGCAGAGTCTTTCGCTCTAGCCTTCAAGTTAGATCTTCTTCAGGTACTTACACAGTGCCATAAACAGTGTATATAAATGGCAGAAAATTTGGCGAAGAATTAAATTTGGCGAGGTTCAAAACAACTCACCAAATTTCCAAATGTCTTCTCCAAATTTTCCTGCTATACGGTATATAGCATGCAGTTAGGCTGTCATACTAAAATATGGTACATCATATTCGTATACAAATGCATCCCAGATTTCCCATCCTCTGGTATATAGTTCCACTCTGTAATAATGGCAATGGATGACTGTATGGTCAAGATAATAAGCAGAACACCAATATTAACTTTATTAACTAGCCATACGCATAGCGCATAAGACAGGTTTCATGTGCAAATGTGAGTTATATATGCAGATAAGGCGTAATGTGTCAAGATTGTCTCACTGCCGCTTTACCTATTGTCTCGCCGTCGCTTTGTCTTTTGTCCCACTTTCTTGCTAACATATATAGTAAAGGCAAATTGTCTTTAGATGGCTATTTCGTGCACCAGCAGAGTGCTATCAGGCATTTGCAGAGAAAGAGAGCTCCGAGTGTGAATCTGTGGACTATACAGACGCTGAACAGATGGCCACCGCGTATTACGTACCAGCGCACAGCATAGTGGCATGGGGGATGCGATGCATTGTTTTGATCTGTTGTCGTGTCCTGACTTGTGAACGAAGACAGCAAGTATGTAGTTGAGTTGGGATGGCAGTCCCCCACGAGTTATTAAACTCAAAATATAATTATGTTAATCACCACTGTAGGTAGCTACTGCACTAGGAGGTATATACAACTATTGGTACAAAATAACATAGTCTATTCTTGTTCCAAACATGTGTGTACATGTTCCTCATTTTCTATGGACTTGCACAATCTGCGAATTTCCACAGTGCGAGCCAGTCAGTCTCTAGATCTTCTACTCTCTACAGTCTGTGCAAGTACTGTGGAGTATATGTGTCATAAAATTATACAATTTGACTTTATATTACTATCAATATTCCTGTACATTTGCACTTAATAGCAAGGTTGAGGCACCTCTTGTTCATGCAATGCGTGCACATGGCTAAAGGATATATAGGTAATTTTGCCATGCAGTCTGGCATGTGAGTGTGGGTGATGATGTGGGTGCATGGGTGTGGAAGCGTCTGTGGGACAGTTTGTAACTGAATATTGGAAGGTGAACAGGAGCTAGGGCTCGCACTGTAGGAATTGTCTATAGATTGCACAAGTCCATAGATAATGTGGAACATATACATATGTATATGTACATATGTAGGGATACTCACCTTCTCCTGCGGTCTGCATGGCAATACGAGCTTGGTGTCGTGTTTACTTTCGTGCTAATCTTTTGCTTCAGTGATATCATTAATTGTTATTTTAGGTTAGTTGGTATGATTACTTTATAGCTAAATGAAACACATAACACTCTCCATAAATGGGCAGGATATAACAGGATTTAAGAAGCCACAATGCGTATATAGGCTTCTTGTTGCAGTTATATCCTGGTTATGGGTTTCAACCACATGCAGTTGCCTCAGCAACGGTGTATATATGTACGCAGAGATGCTCACCTTCTCCTGCGGTCTGCATGGCAATACGAAGGGCATCAATGCGTCCTGGCCCTGTGCTTGCAATGGTACTTTGGTAAGTATAAGAACCATTTGTCCCTACACTCCAATGTATGACTCCTCCAAGGTCATCCTCGAACGCGGCGGCAATGTCTACGATGCTGGTGTCATTGTAAAAGATAGTCATGTTCAGGAGTCTCATTGCATATGGCATTCCACTGGCATCGACACTGTTGAAGTATGTGTCTGTGGCAGCCCCACCCTGAAGTATACCGTGCATTTCTCGTGCTACCAAACGGGAAGGTCGTTCCGGCCACACTGAGGGGTCCATGTATGCGCCAAGCTGATCGAAGGCGTCCCCCACATCGCCCCAAAAGCCAACCAAAGGGCCAAGGATTTCCACATACAAGCCCTCCCTGTATCCTGCAAATATCTCCTCACTCACCCCTTCAGCACCGCGCTTGCGCACGACAATGCCTACACCATTCAGGAGGTATAGACCACTGTAAGTGCCCTCGCCAATCCTGATGTAGCCGTACATCATCTCAACAAGATCTCCGTGCTCAAGAACGACGTCGGATGTGGGACCAACGTCTGGCCAGTTGTTGATAACACTCTTTCTTTCCCATTTGATATAGCAGTTAAATGTTTCACATATCGCGTGCGATGGCTCGAACCCAGTAAATCCAGATCCAACATTGCAAGAGCCTCCGTTCACGCACTCCTGCCAAAGTAGAATGTTATGAGGTCGGTAATCACTCAAGGATCCTATGACTGTGAAGTCGTTAAAGCCACCAGCGCCACCCGAGCCGCCAATGGAAGCAGTCCTGTAGAGCGCACCTTCAGCTGCAGTGGTCCACAGGACGAGTGCGAGGAAGAACGGAGTAGTTGCAAGTGGAGGGAACAGCATCTTTCAACGATTAATTGGGCGTGGTGCAACGCCCACACACGATCACGTGGTACCCGGTGACGTGTGAGGTCGATCATTATGCATGCTAGCATGTATGTTCAGGGGTATAATATTATTATAATATCTGAAACACCAATTGCAGCAATTGGTCGTACGTACGTATCAGTCCACTGCTACCTTTAGCAACAGACTGCAGTGGTAACATCATAGCTATTGGTGAGCAGGTACAGCCATGGCTAGCGTATATAAACTCTCTGAGCCACAAACTGATACCTAATACAGCTTTAAAGGGCACTTGATACATAGATGTGTATGCATGAACATACAGATGTAGAAATGTAGATGCATCAATGAGTGTTCTCAGTACAGATTAGACTTGTCACTCTCATCAAAGAAATCCAGGCCAGCTGAGGCCAACTTTTCTTCACACAAATCCTGGGCAGCTTCATTGTCTGCAGTAACACAAGTACATCTCGTGATTGAGCACAGATGCAAGAGCAGGTAATTAGCACTCAATATTCAAATTATGATGCTGATTGCGAATATAATAGAACAGGCAATCAACACTGACAAGCAAACGTACTTGGTGTAATGGGCAGGTCATATTCATGACGTTCTCGAACTTCATAGTGGATTTGTTCAGGTAAGTAAGATTTGGAAACTGCAGCGAGAGTTATGCACGCTCAACTGTGAACTTTCATGAAATGCAAAATTCGGTAGAAACAGCAGAATGAGAGAATGAGCCTGTTTCGAATATCATTGCACTCACTCCTCTTTCTTGCTTTCGCTAGCTTCAGACAGGTCACAGCAGCACAGACTAGCACCAGAGCTAGCACCGCACACAACAGCCCAAAGGCAACACCAAGAACAATCTGGCCCACACGGAGCTGCTGCTGCTGTTTCAAAGGAGGGTCACCTACAAAAAGAACAAAAGAAAGCAGGCTTGTAAGATGCAGCATGATGACATATGTACATAACGGACAAGTTGGCCTGGGCCTTTGATTAAACAATTATTGATACGTATACGTTTATTACATTTACGTATGTATATACAGTGCAAGTTGCAATTTACCCCACTAATCTAAATAAATAAATAATTAATTCAGCGTGTTATGCAATCGCAACAGTGGAAAGGGTCTGGCCACGCGAGACTACTCTTAGCCTTGAGTATCCGCAGGAATCGGCAAATTTCGTGTATAGGTACCGGTGACAGTGTCTGCTTGCTGTGCATGTTTGTAGATGCTTTTGTGCATTTTCCTGTAGGCATGTGTGTGTGTGTGTGTGTGTGTGTGTGTGTGTGTGTGTGTGTGTGTGTGTGTGTGTGTGTGTGTGTGTGTGTGTGTGTGTGTGTGTGTGTGTGTGTCTGTACTTGTGAACCATACACCATTGGGGAGAGTAAAGATTTGTGATTTTCTCGTAGGTGTCAGCGCACTTACCAGTGTTTGACAATGATCGTGCTCACATGCTAGCCACCTAGAAATTACCAAGCATAGGGGTGGTGAATCTTGCGGCCAAGAGTCCAGGACAGATATTCTCAAGGCCGTACTTCACCTCCCTCAAGCCCATAGATGAGTACCCCAATGCACTGAGGGAGCCATGCAGATGTGGAGATAAGGCTGGTGTCCCCACTGCCAACGGGACCACCAGTCTTGTTACTTCCTGCTGGCTCACCCCCTGAATGGTGGCCACGTAGCCAGTTCTGGCTGTGGTCAATACAAGTACAAGTGTGTGTGTGTGTACGTATGTGTGTGTATGTGTATGTGTGTGTGTGTGTGTGTGTGTGTGTGTGTGTGTGTGTGTGTGTGTGTGTGTGTGTGTGTGTGTGTGTGTGTGTGTGTGTGTGTGTGTGTGTGTGTGTGTGTGTGTGTGTGTGTGTGTGTGTGTGTGTGTGTGTGTGTGCACATGCACGTGTGTATACATGTGATGTGATTAGCCCATCAGTACTAAACATGCCTTCAAGGACAAGGTAGCTATGGACAATCTATATAGAGCATCGTGTGAATAAATGATACATACCCGCCCACCAAAGGGAAAGTATTGTAGCCAAATGTGACACTGAAGCACCAGAGACACACACTTACTTGATCCACCACGCGTAAGATGATTTGACACCTGTGACTTCAAAATACCCTCAAGCTCTCTGGCCAATGCAATTTGAAATCTGGCCACCGCATGTGCAAGTGAAGTATGTGTGCATGCTGATTGCTCATGTACCATAATGTAGCAAATAAGATAGTAGGTGTGAGATTACAAATAGCCTTCATCACGTCTGCAACCTGACACCAAACCATCTAAATAGCGATCATTTTGCTACTCTGCCCTGCACCGTCTTCTGCCTATGCAAGAGTCGTCAAAATGGATGCAGCCCACAGCTCACTCCAGCGAACATCTTCTTAGCCCTCAGGAAAGATGTGAAGAGTTAGGTTTTAGGCCTAAAGGACGGTCTCCGCTTACTGTGTGTGTTCGTGTTGTAGCCACTGGCATTTGTTGTGTAGTTGTGTAGAAATAACCGTGTGCATGTGTGTGTACATGTACGTGTGTGTGTGTGTGTGTGTGTGTGTGTGTGTGTGTGTGTGTGTGTGTGTGTGTGTGTGTGTGTGTGTGTGTGTGTGTGTGTGTGTGTGTGTGTGTGTGTGTGTGTGCACATGCACGTGTGTATACACATGATGTGATTAGCCCACCAGCTGTGGACAATGCATATACAGCATCATGTGAGTAAATGTGACATATAGCCCCCCTCCAAAGGGAAAGTATTGTAGCCAAATATGACACTGAAGCACCAGAAACACACACCTACTTCAACCACCATTATGCCTATAAGATGATTTGCCACCTGTGACTTCAAAGTACCATCACTGACCAATGCAAGTTGAAATATGTGTGCATGCTGATTGCTCATGCTCCATAGTGTAGCAAATAAATGACCACTTTCTTTGCTACTGTTCTGAGTTTCATTCTTTGCTAGCTAATATTTTCTTTGACTAACACCAGCACATTTTCCCAACACCATCACTCCATAGCAACAACCACCGCCACCACATACACGTATGCATCTACCACCACCACCCAAAATACACCACCACACAGTGCAAGTTGCCTGAGCATAAGCTTGGTATCTGCACCATTGGGAGGAAGGGAAAACACCACCGGCGCAAGTTCCAATGGATGAAACCACTACGTGTGCAAACAGAGTCCTATATATACCTATATATCCTCCACTTCCACATAATACAACAACCACCACCACAGACCACCACCACACAGTGTTAATTGCTAAAGTGTCCGTGTAGTTTTCATGTACACACCTCCACTTCCACATATACAACTACCACCACACAGACCACCACCACACAGTGCAAGTTGCCCGAGTGCAAGTGCAGTATTTGCACCAGTGGGTGGATGAAAAAGCACCACCAGTGCAATACGATATAGACCTGAGTGGCTATTGTTATTTTTGTTTTATCACCACCAACACCCTTTTCTTTTTGTTTTATTTAGGTTATGTTAGATATCTAGGTAAACTCGCGTGTTACCTCACGTGACCACATCATCGTCTGACTGCCCATTTGTATTTTTACATGCGTGCCTGTAAGTGTCAATTATTCACTGATGAAGGCAGCCGTAGGTTGCCGAAACGTCTGAATTACTGTTTCAGTGTTCTGGTTAGTGCAACGAATCGATCGATACCACCAGTGCAAGTTGCAGAGGGTGAACCACCATGTGTGCAAGTGGACTATCTGCGCTAGTGGCTGCAGGATAAAGCACCACCAGCGCAAGTTGCAACTAGTGACAACTACCATCTGCGCAAGTGGAATGGTTGCACCAGTTGAAAGAAGGGAAACACCATAAGCGCAAGGTGCAATATATATATAAATTATATAGAACATGTCTCATTCTCCAACAAAGGCAAGCTTTGCATATAAATATTGAACGGCAATGCATATAGTGAGGATGGGCCTGTATCGTAGGGACATTACTATTGTGTGACTGTGTGTTACTCTGGTTGCCAAGCAACATGTAGCCACACCCCCTCATATATAGCAGGTCTAGGAGAAAAAGGAGGGAGCACCCGGGATTGAACCAGGGACCTCTCGATCTGCAGTCGAATGCTCTACCACTGAGCTATGCTCCCACTACACTGAGTCTCGGTCTCAAGTCAATATCATATATATGCATGTCTTAATTGTTCCTTCCCCAACACAGGCAGCTCCAGTATATACGTATACCGTATAGCCGGAAATTTTGGCGGGAATATATTTTGGCGGATTGCTGAAAATAAGTCATTTGGCGGAATTTACTTTGGCAGTTGAGGCAGTCTCTTAGCCATAATGATATTCATAACAAAATGGCTAATCAAACGCGCTGGGAATTTAACTGGGCCGTGAGCTAGTTTCCGCTCAGTTAGGACGAAATCAATGATGCAATGCAACTGAAACGTATACAAATCGTTGTTACGCTTAATGCTGACTGTTTTCGTCACGTCGGTCTTTACGGCAACTGTGTACACGTCGTTTGGATCGCCTTCCTCGTGTTGACAGACAATCCAACTCTTCTCCCACCTTGGAGAAGCGTACGCAGCTTTTAATGGTGAACTCCATGCCGACTATTTAGACTGGCGCGTCTAGCTGCAGGCCTAGTATATACACACAAGCTATGATTTCGCAATAATGATGACATCACACTTTGAAGTTTATTTGGCGGATGAAATATTGGCGGATTGCTCTCAAAACCGCCAATCCGCCAAAATAAATTCCCCGCCAAAATTTCCGGCCAGACGGTATATTGTTCATGTATACAATGGAATTCTTGTGAGGATGGATTATACTATTATTGTGACTGCTGCGACTATGCTCTTCAGTTGCTGATCTAGGCAACGTTGTAGTCACACAGTCATCACTCCTAGCAGGTCTGAGTACGTATATGACTGAGTATGCTCACAAAGGAGTGACAGAGGTAGAGCAGCTCTGATGCCATCACTTGGATGCAAGAATTATCATATTTCATCTAACTGCATATATGTGGTCAGCTAGGTTTTGTTAATATCTCTGTACTGTTATGTGATTCTTCTACCCAGAGCTATCTTGCACTAT
>OX465034.1:9306742-9324242 GCA_949841015.1 Aplysina aerophoba
TCAATGAGTGCACACAAATCTCAACTGGCAAATGTCTATAATCATAATATACACTTTCTTGTATGTAAGTAAATAAGAGCAGTCATAAGCTATATATATGTATATAAGGGATACAAATGTAAATATATACGTACGATTGGTCTATAGTCAGGGAAGCCAGCCCCTCGCACCCACTGAAAGTTATTTGTACAGCCAGTACCAGAGTAATTGTAGGCATGTGGTATGTATATAAATGGTGTAAGCTAAAGACAACACAGTGAGCAGAACGTGACCTACACTCTGTGCGCTGTTAGAATAGATGAACTACAGACATTGTAAGGGTAGTTGACTCTGTTATTGTCATGGCTGGTTCTGTTGTCACTGAAATGGACACTGAGGGTACAAAAGCTGATGAGGACAGTAGAGAGTTATTTAGGATCATGATGGATCATCACATAAATGCGTCAAATAGAATTGATGTTGAGCAGATACATAACAAATCAGCTACATCTTGATTGTCGGGTATTTCAGCAATTGAGGCTTCTGCCAACTGTGCATACGTTGATTTTGTAAAAATTGACAAATTCCATTAATGCCTGAAAAATGCCCAGTACAAGTAATTTCCACTCATCACTTAATTATGTTTACCTTGTCTAGCAATGTAGCAAACAGAATCAACACATGTATCAAATGTTTGAATGACTGTATGTACGTATATAAGCATTCGCCTCCTGTCATCCCATAGATTCTAGTCTCCCTCTGCCACAACTGATGTTGTGCAAGTGCACCAGACCCTTCCATGGTGGAGGGGCTGGTGGAGAGAGACCCCTATATAGCTGCTTACAGACAACCTAGGCCTAGGCCTTACAGCTCGAGGGGGGAATCGGTCCTTCCCCCATTTGCTATCAGACTGACGGTAAAGGCTTTACTGTCAGTCTGATGGCGAATGGGGGGATGCGATGATGAATCTCAATACACAGTATGGGCTGCATGGTGTTAGGGCATATTTAGGGTTAGGGTTGATCTTATATTGCTGAATTTGGCACACACACCCCACACACACACGCATACACATACATACAAACATACACGTACAGAAACAAACACACACACACAAACAAATAGGTATGCACACAACCATACTTGCAGAAGCTGGTGCATCAGGTCCCATACGAGCACACTCTGGGAGGACCCCCTGCCATATTCCATCATCTCCACAAGTGAGCACTCCGCCTTTTGTCAGAGCAAACCCTTCAGTGCAGCCAAACGTGACCTCTGTGCCATTCTGTATCCTCTCAGGCAGGTCGGCATCCAGAGCCAGGGTCACATTGTCTGCAAGTCTACTCAGGCTTGGCAGCTGACAGGTATCTGCAGAACAGATCAAACAATGTTCTAATGCATTGTATACCTAAGTGATCGAGAAAGACCATCTATACATAAGTACACAATAAGATACTTGAATGCACACCATTACAATTCCACCAAAAAATTAGCACATACATCAATGACAGCTAGTGCTTCCTCATTAGCACATTACTAACAATGGTCGCTAGTTCCTAGTTCCAGATCAAACAATGTTCTATAATGAATTGTATACCTAAGTGATAGAGAAAGACCACCTATACGTATGTACATTATAAGTCAAATGCAAGTTACATTTTGCCAGAAAATTAGTATATATGCATGTATATAAATGACAGCTAGCGCTTCTTCAGCGGCACATTACTAACAACGGTCGCTAGTTCCTAGTCATGTTTACCTTTCAATTCACTGCTGTTCATCTGTGTGTAGACTCCAAGACGTTTGATACAGTTCTCGCTAGCAATGCCATGGAAGCCAACAATTTGACCTTCTGTTGTGTACTTGGCAGAGGGAATGCTTCCAAAGGTTGTATCCGCTAATGTACCATTTGAGTAGATCACCCGAACTACAAGTCCACTCAAGCAAGCACCTATGTTACATGTAAATTCAAACAAATTGTGAGTGTCAGCAAATATATACACAATGAGTATCATTTTATAATGGTGGCAGAGGGGATGCTTCCAACTAATTCATTCACAACTCCACCATTTGGGTAAACGCTCTGAACTACAAGTCCACTCAAGCAATCACCTGCGTATGTTGCATGTAAATTCAAAATAGTTATCAGCAATAGCACAGTACTAGTGTTATTTATATATAGCATGTAGTCAAATTGCATGAAGTTGTGGAAGCTACTGTACTACAAGCAAGTATGCACTATGCACAGTCTCATGAACCAGATCTCACCGTCCGCTGTCCATCATACGCGTCACAAATATATGACTGACAGACGGGTGACGAGATGGGTTCACGAGACTACGAGCTACAAATATAATATAGCGTGGTCCACAGAAGGTTGGTGCATATGGTGGAGGAACAGCAGCTGGTGGCAGAGGAGCAAGGAGGTTTCAGGAAAGGAAGAGGGTGCAGAGACCAACTAATGACATTCGTATTGCTGGGGCAGTTGAAAGCAGTGTCAGGAAAGGGATGCTTGTCAGTTTCATTGACTTTAAGAAAGCATATGACAGAGTTGATTGAGGGAAGTTGTGGGGGTGTTTGAAGGGGATGCATAGGAGGCCGGGCCCTAGCCTTTCTGAAGGCAGCATATTCAGATGTGAGCTGTGAAGTAAAGGTAGGGGCAGGACGCAGTGACCCGTTTGAAGTGTCATGTGGTTTGAGGCAAGGGTGCATTCTGTCTCCTCTGTTATTCTCACTTTTCATCAACTCAATAGTCGCAAGGTTGAAGGAGGCTGAAGTTGGAGTGAAGTGTGGGAGTAAGCTGATCTCCATGTTATTGTATGCGGATGATGCTGTAATATTTGCTGAGGATGAAAAGTCGATGAGGTTGGGGTTGGATGTGTTAATGGGATGGTGCAAAGAATGGTCAGTTGAAGTGAATGGTGAGAAATGTGGAGTTATGCATATGAGGAGGAAGGGCGTTAAGAGGACGGAAGATAAGTTCTATGTGGGTGAAGAGGAGATTGCCATAGTAGAAGAATATAAGTACCTTGGTTGCGTCGTGGATGAACATGGACGATGCAGGAGAATGGTGGAAGAGAGAGCAAAGGCTGGAGCAGTAGCCCTGAGTGACTGGCTCAGGAGGTGTAGAGCCTCGGTGGGGGAAGTCAGAGGGGGGACATTTGGGAAGTTGCTGGAAATGCTTGTTGGCTCGGTGCTTCTGTATGGAGTTGAAGTATGGGGCTGTGGGAGGCAGCTTAAGCCGATAGAAGAGGTGCAGATGAGAGCAGTGAGGATATTTATGGGGGTGGGGAGGCTGCACCCACTGGCTTCCCTGCAGTTCGAAATGAATATGCTGCCAGTGAAGTGGGAGGCAATGAAAAGGAGTATTGAGTTTTGGGTACATGTAATGAGACTGGGTGAAGGCAGGCTGTACGTTGAAGGAGGTTATGAGGGAAGCTATGAAGTTTGGAGGCAGGGTGCAATGGGTGAAAGATCTGAAGATTGGATTGGAGGCTTTCGGGTGGCAAGGATTGGACATGCAGGCATTGAGGGGACTGTCACTGAGTGAAGTGAAGCACATGTTGAAGTGTACGGCATGGAGGAGAGCTAGGGAGGGGTGGAGGGAAGAAGCTAAGGTACGTCCAAAGTTAGAAGTGATGGGGTGATTGATGGATTATAGGTGTGAGGCAAGGTGTGTAGAGGTTGATTGTAAAAGGCAGAGGAGGATGTTAATGAAGTTGAGAGGTGGGACAGCAGAATTGCGAATTGAAACTGGCAGGTGGTGTGGATTACAGAGGGATGAACAAATTTGTAAGATGTGTGACGAGGGAGAAGTGGAAGATGTAGAGCATTTTCTACTGCACTGTAATGGTATGGCAGAGGAGAGAAAGGAGATGGTGAAGGTAATGAATGAGATTATGGAGGGGTGGCAAGAGATGGATGGTAAAGACAAGGTGGTATGTGTGGTTGATATATAAAGCATGTGAAAATGGACAGGTATACGAAGGGAAGTGGAGAGATTATATAGAAAGCGATTGGATTGAATAATGTGGAGGCAGACCCTAATAACTGATAATTATTTGCTTAATCATAGTGCTATATGGGGTGAACACCCTGGTGTTTGTATTATTGCATGAACACGATGTGCACTTAAATTATGAATTATGAATTATGAATTATTCTGTTCAGTTATAATGGTACGAGATAGCATGGTCTACTTCTTCCAGGACATGGGTGCACATACAGTACGTATGTAGGGATGCAGCTCACCTTCTCTTGCGGTCTGCATGGCAATACGAAGGGTATCAATGTGTGCTGTCTCTGTGCCAGCAATGGTCATTTGGTCAGTGTAACCACCATTTGTTCCAACATTCCAATGTACGATTCCTCCAAGATCATCCTTGAACGCGGCTGCAATGTCTACGATGCTGGTGTCATTGTAAGAGATAGTCATGTTCAGGAGTCTCATTGCATATGGCCTTCCACTGGCATCGACACTGTTGAAGTAGGTGTCAGAAGCAGCCGCACCGCGATATTTACCGTGCATTTCTCTTACTACCAAACGGGAAGGTCGTTCCAGCCACACTGAGGGGTCCATGTAGGCGCCAAGCTGATCAAAGGCGTCTCCCACACCGCCCCAAAAGCCAACCAAAGGGCCAAGGATTTCCACATACAAGCCCGCCCTGTATCCTGCAAATATCTCCTCACTCACCCCCTCCGCACCGCGTCTGCGCACAACAATGCCTACACCATTCAGGAGGTACAGACCATAGCCCACGCTGATGTAGCCGTACATCATCTTAACAAAGTCTCCGTGCTCAAGAACAATCTCGGATGTGGGATCAACATTCGGCGACCAGTTGGTGACAACACTCTTTCTATCCCATTTGATAGAGCAGTTATGTGACTCGCATATTGCGTGCGATGGCTCAAACCCTGTAAGTCCAGATCCAACCTTGCAAGAGCCTCCGTTCACGCACTTCTGCCAGAGTAGAATTTTATGCGGTCGGTAATCACTCAAGGAGCCTATGACTGTAAAGTCGTCAAAGACCCCGCCACCCGTACCGCCAATGGAAGCTGTCCTGTAGAGGGCGCCTTCAGCTGCAGTGATCCACAGGACGAGCGTGAGGAAGAACTGAGTTACTGCAAGTAGAAGGAAACCGAACAGCATCTTTCCAGGATTCACGGCTATTCATATGTCCATAATTATGTTGGAGGATCTATATATATATATGATCATAGATCTGTCACGGAGGAAATAGCCCCCCGGAGTAAATTGTCCCCCCCATGACATGTTACTCCGGAGTATGGTGCCCCCTCTGGAGTGAATGGCCCCCCGCGGCACTTCGACTTCTGCATGGCAGTTTTCCGCATAGCTGCTTCTGTTCCGCGTCATTCAATCCTAGAACCTTAGCGCGTAATCGTAGGAAGCGTTCGGTGGAACACAATGGAGTGGCGAGGCGAAGGCGTGTTGTTTCGAGCCAGGAAGACGCGTGCGAGTCCGTTCGATAATATACGCCGTCTATACGCTGCCTGCTGGTATATAGTACAGCGTGGACATCCTCGTTGACGTAGCTACTTATATCATCCTTCATCTGACTTCTGGTGTCGCTGTGTGTGTATGCGCCCCTTTAGTCAGTAGTTGTTTGAGCTCTGTACCCCCTTCCCCCGTGCGCTTTCCAGCACAGATACTCTAACTTACGGTTGCGTAGGTTAGAGTAATCTATGTTTCCAGTGACGACCTGCCACTTTTAGTCGAGATATTTTCTGCTGGGAATGGAAGCATGCACAGCCACTAGTGGTTCATAGTGCGCGTGTGTGGTGTGTGTGTGTGTGTGTGTGTGTGTGTGTGTGTGTGTGTGTGTGTGTGTGTGTGTGTGTGTGTGTGTGTTTCCATCAAAGCCCAGCAACATTTACGCTCCGTTGGACTCCACCTGCCAACACCAACCTTTCACCACACCCCCTGGGGTCTCTTGAGCTGGCTGTTAGACCGTACCGCCATCACGGCCACCAGTGGCTACGGCGTACCTGCGGTCTACCTGGCGTGCCCTGACGGCCATTTTTATGGCAAAGGTGCCCAGCAGCCACTCACCCCAGGGCTGTCTGGCGTGGGCCTGGCCAGCCCACCCATTTGACAGTCTGTTGGCCTCGGAAACAGGGCCCAGGCTACTGCCTGGGTCCTGCCCTACGCCCTTCGGGGCAAGGAGACCTGAAGAAGAAGAAGAAGTGTGTGTGTGGTGTGTGGTGTGCAGTGTGTTCGCAGATGCATTATTTTTATTGCAATGCTTGCTCATATACGTATTCATAATGTGACAGCCCTGTGAGACTGTGTAGCTGGCTGTATTAATGAACATTGGCTAGTAGCATCAGTAAGGCTACTTAGTCTAGTTACTTTATTCACTGTCAGCACTGCATTGATGAGGGCCAGTAGTCCAAAACAAATGTTCCACCTAAATACAAATTGCTGCCATACCTGGCTCATTTGGATGGGACGTTTGTCTGCAGTCGAGCACTGTAATCTTCTTGAGCTCGACTGTACAATGCTGTGCGAAGCACTGCTAATAATGGAACAATTAACTAGTGCACTAGCAAGCTTAGAAACACAAGCAGTGCCAGCTAGACATGCGTGCATGAGCAATTGATCTTCAGTACAGTTGTTCCCTGCTCACTACCAGCAACATAATTATTATAATGTGTCTACATGCAAATGGTTGTGTATTTCTGCATAACAGCATCATGGTTGTTTACTTATGGATACAAATCCATACAAATCCAATTACATTTTAGGGCTATGGTACTCACAGCACTCTCAATCATGCATGCATGGTTAGTGAATGTTTGCTGCAAGTTATGATGGGCAGAACCATTATGCCTGATACACCATCAGTTCAATGGTGTGTTTCAACAGTGCTGAGTGGCTAGGTAATTCTGACATGACTAAGGTTCGTACACACTAGCCAAAAGAGTCACAAATTTCAGACGTTTCGGCAGCCTTCATCAGTGATAGCAGTACAAACCACTCCTTGACAGGACTGTTACGCTCTAAGGGCGATTGGAGAAGACAGCGGAGTCGCCGAAATGATCTTTTGCAAAATTGAGATAGCGTCTAGAAACGGCTTTGACAGATTAATGCCGTATATTGGTGTTCTGCAACGACACAGACCACTTTTAACTGTGCTGCAGCACGAAACAAACTTGCTATTGTGGGACAAAGACGATTCTTACCCGTTCTGCCATGATTCAACCACTTCACGCTCGTGTGGTTGCACTCTGAGCTCTGAGATGTACATTCCTAAGACGGACGCAACTTGTGGCATGTACTGAGGTGCAAACAAAGTTCTCCTAGACTTCCAGAACTTCACAGTGAAGCCGAATGTCTCCCGATACCTCTGTTCACCTCAAACCAGTTGGCAAATCGAGCGCATTCTGAAAAGCTTTGTGTTCGGCATCATTCGAATCGCCGATCTGCGCTCCGTGCACTGGGAGGCCATGCTTTTAGCTGTCGCGCTTCCGCGTCCGGAATGGACGCCTGAAATAGGCTCTGAAACGCACTAACCTGTCCAACCCATAGATACTATATCTATGGTGTTACGTAGACTGTAGAGCATTTCCGTTATTGCATCACCGTAACAGTCCTAGCACGCGCATTGAATGGGAGTTGCCAATCCCGGTATTGGAATATCTATGCTACAACCAAGAACGGTAACACACACAACGTCTAGCTACCACTCTTGCACCATGGATGCAAACTGAGCATTGGACGTGCTGATGCTGTGGCAGCAAGTATGCAGGAGTGACTGCAATCAAAGACGGCAGCACACACACTGCCTAGCTGGAGCGCAAGAGCAATTTGCGCCCTATATTGCTGTGTTTCAGCCCCTCTTTACTGACTTGTCTGACACTGCAGCGAATAAACCGGGCAACTGCAGTAATCGCTTGTCTTCCCGATTTCGAAGCGTATATCAATGACGATGGGCAAGGTAGGACTGCTGCTTTCGTTTCGCTCGATATAATGCTCGCTGGAAGCGCTCCGAAGGGAAAATTCGAACGGCTCGCGAGGGCCAGCCATTTTCGTACCGTGCATAATTGTAGCGGGCAGACAGCAACAAGTGTTTCGAGTTAAAAAACTCGTGGGGCTGCCGCCCCAACTCGAACTACTTGCTGACTCAGTCACAAGTCAGGTACATGACAATTTGTTCAAACTTTCCCATACAGAAAGCATTGGCATGGACATAGCTTCACTCATGCAAGGGAACACAGACACGAACAGACTGTGCAATTATTTCTTTCTTTCCTTTGCTCATTCGGAGCTGCACCAAACAATCCTGCTATTCATACCTAGCCACATAGTGTGTTTCTTGCTTGAAGACAGAAACACAATCAGAAGGTATTGACACACACACATGCACACATGCACACACACAAACACACACACACACACACACACACACACACACACACACACACACACACACACACACACACACACACACACACACACACACCACACACACAGCCCAGAGGGACACAGTAGATGTTTGGCCGATGCAGAAAAAGATTCGTTCGAGTACCAACAGCGCGCCACTGGAGACAATTGTAGCTAGAGGCTTTCACTGCGTGCTGAGATTTTCTACGCGAAACACAGCTAGCAAGCCTAAGAAGAGAGGATTCACGCCCTCACCAAGCTTGGCGTTACTCCTGCCAATTGTTCTCGGCAGCGTTGTGAAGGTAGAAAGTCGGCAAGCCACAAATTGAACACGCAGCAAACGATACAGTTCGTTTTCTGAGCTTAGCGCCGCTCCTGTCCATTGTCTGAGGCAATGGTGCAACAATGCTGATTTTGGCATCCACTGAACATAGAAGGACGTTCAAAACGACGACTAACGGCGACCTGTGCCGCTTTCTGAGGTCTTTCTGTAGCTTTCTCCCCCTAGCGAGCCACAAAAATGGCCGACAATATAAATGTTTCCGAACGCAATACTTTGCCTGTACTTTACAATATAAATGTCAGTACAGTTATACTACCACCGCGTCAACATTATATATTTCCGTAGCATGAAGCCATACAACGAGCGCAAAATGAAAACAGGCAGCCCCTAAAAATGTGACGGCTGAACGTACTGCGACAAATTAATTTGCTGCATGATGAAGCCATACATCAAAGGACGGGAAGTCCAATGCACACTTCGGTGTGCAAGAGCCCCCCTGTAGACATAACAAGCATGAAATAAACCAATAACAATATGGATTAGACCAATCATTTCCAGATGTGTACAAACAGTTTTGTCTACTTCAGATTCTTTGCTTACTTTCTCATAAGCTGCAGCTGGAAGTACCTACAAACTCATCATGAAGAATAAAATCAGCACCTTGCATAAACGCTAATGTCAGCTGAAAACAGTTGATGTCTAAGATTAGGAAAGTATCTAAATGATTTTACTGCTTCAAACATGACTTCAGTCTTTGTAGAAAGCCAGGCAGCGCTCTTTCACTTTCATCCACTCCTGAAACGTCTTTTGTGCTCACGAGGTACTGGCTTCTGTGTTCTTCGGCGTGTATCGCTTCGACATCTGCTCAAAGTCGTCGTCAAGCGCGCGGTTTGATTTCATTAGAAGGATGAATAATTAGACCTTGCGCTTTCAACGCTTTAAACCGGGGGACGGCCTCCGTTGTATTCGCTGCGTGCTTAGCTATATCGGTACCTTTCAGACAGAATAGGGTCCTAACTAGTATCGCTGGCAACGTTAGTCTATTTCGTTCGATAGCGAGGGAAACAGCTCTGCTATAAATCGTTAAATTCAACAAGCCAGTTATATATCATGGACGCTCAGGCGCTTAGCTCATTTATAGCCCTCGGGCGCTTCTCGCCCTGGTGCAATAAATAAGCCAGCGCCCTCGCGTCCATGTTATATATATGTATTATTATTATTATTATTATTAGAGTGCATCATGTACAAAAGTACACTAGGGCAATCCTGCCCCATGCAGCACTGTGTCAATTATAACAAAACTTCACTGTAAAATAACAATCAAGTCTGGGGAGGAATGGGAGCATCTGCAACAAAGCGCTTCTTCCAGAGACTTTCTACTGCCCTTGCCACACGCCCTGTCCATTATTCTCACTACCTTTTCATTATCCCCCAGTTCATGCCATCCTTTCACCCTACTACTCATCAAGTTCTCCAATCTCTTCCTTTCCTTCACTACATACGCACATCTCATCACAAAGTGCTCAGTATCCTCCACCTCTCCATTTCCACATTCCTTACACACCCTATCTTCTCTTCTCAAGCCATGCCACCTCCCAATCTCTACTCCCAACTCTGCTGTACCTCCTCTCAACTTAGCCATCATCCTCCTGCGCCTCTTACAATCCATCCCTACACAACGAGCTTTGCATTCATTATCCATAAGTTTCCCAGTCACTTCTAACTTTGAACTCCCTTTTGCCTTCTCCCTCCAAGCTGCTTTTACTCTCCGCCATACTGTATCCTTCAATAGTTGTTTCACTTCCTTTATTGTCAATCCATCCAATGTCACCACATTCAATCCTCTCCACCCCAACTTCTCCAAACTCTGCTGCAATTCTTTTACCCACTTCACCTTACTACCAATCTCCAAGGCTTCCAGCATTACCACTTTCACTAACCTATCATCATTCATTCTCATTACTTGTACCCAAAACTCAATTCCTCTCCTCAATGCTTCCCATCTCACTGGCAGCATATCCATTTCAAATTGCAGGGAGACCAACGGATGGCGCCTCCCCACACCTAAGAAGATCCTTGCTGCCCGCATCTGTACATTTTCCACTGCATCAAGCTGCCCTCCACATCCCCATGCCTCTACCCCATATAATAACACCGACTCTACTAGCATCTCCATAAGTCTCACAAATGTTGCTCCTTGGTGCTGATTTTATTCTTCGTGATGAGTTTGTAGGTACTTCCAGCTGCAACTTATGTATGTAATAGTTATAACATGGACGCGAGGGCGCTGGCTTATTCATTGCACGAGGGCACGAAGCGCCCGAGGGCTATAAATGAGCTAAGCGCCTGAGCGTCCATGTTATAACTGGCTTGTTGCAATTTTAACGATTTATAACAGAGCTGTTTCCCTCGCTATCGAACGAAATAGACTAACGTTGCCAGCGACACTAGGTAGGACCCTACTCTGTTCGAAAGGTACCGATATGGCTAAGCACGCAGCGAATACAACGGAAGCCGTCCCCCGGTTAAAGCCGTTGAAAGCGCGCGGTCTAATTTTTCATCCCTTTGATGAATTAGACCGCGCGCTTGACGACGACTTTGAGCAGATGTCGAAGCGTTACACGCAGAAGAACACAGAAGTCAGTACCTCGTGAGCACTAAAGACGTTTCAGGAGAGGATGAAGGTGAAAGAGCCCTGCCTGCAAAGACTGAAGAGCCACGTTTGAAGCAGTAAAATCATTTAGATACTTTCCTAATACATCAATACTTTCCTAATACATCAATACTTTCCTAATACATCAATACTTTCCTAATACATCAATTGTTTTCAGCTGACAATAGTGTTTATGCAAGGTGCTGATTTTATTCTTCGTGATGAGTTTGTAGGTACTTCCAGCTGCAACTTATGAGAAAGAAAACAAAGAATTTGAAGTAGACAAAACTGTTTGTACACATCTGGAAAATGATTGGTCTAATCCATATTGTCATTGGTTCATTTCATGTTTGTTATGTCTATAGGAGGGCTCTTAGAAGGCTAATGCACACTGAAGTGTGCATTGGACTTGATATTGCACACTTCCCGTCTTTGATGTATGGCTTCATCATGCAACAAGTAATAGTTAAATGCCGACCAAGAGGTGTCTACGGGATTTAGATCACGAAGCTCGAGGGCGCGAAGCGAGTGCTGAGTGGTCTAAATCCTGTAGACACCGATTGGTCGGCATTTAACTATTATAGATCCAAAACGACTCACTAACCAAATCACGTCCCTACTGATTGGCGACAAACCCGGTCCTCTAGGCAACGTACACCGTCTAGAACGCCGCTTCTTCGGTTAGAATGGCTTCAGGAACGTCTGGTTGCTTCTGCGTCGCCAAAAAAGAGTTCGGCGTTGGCTCCTGTATCGCCTGCCAAAAGGGAGCTTCCCTTTCGGGCTCAATCTCCGCCTCTGAAGCGCCTACAGTTCCAGCAAAAGGTCGCGTTTCTCCGCGCAACAGCTCACAGCTGCCACCGCTCTATTCAAAGCCGACGTCCCTGAAAACATAATTCAAGAGAGAACAGGCCGTCGCTCTTTGGACGCTTTAAGGATGCATGAACGTTCTACAGAAAGGCAACATGGCGCAGCCGCCAAGATCCGCAAGAGATAGAAGACTTTTCAGTGACTTCTGACTCTATTATTATTATTATTACTATAATTATTACACTTCTGCCTATTATGTATAATAATTGTGTATGGATGATGTCATTAATATCGTCACGCACACACTGCCCGCACCGTACGTATATGGGATTTATCGTCACGCGCCAAGCTATTGGAATGATTCTATGAGATTTAGAATCATCGTTTAGACGCACGTTACCATGGCAACGGGATATATATATATATAATTTATACATATACAAACATAGCGCTTCCAGCCATACTACGCACTAGGTGGGGCTCGCTCAGGCTCGCCCCAATTAACTGAATCAATTAGCTGTCCAAAACAGGAGAAACAGTCAATGGACAGTTGTGTGATCACCTAAAATACGCATTACTCTAAAAGTGCCTTGTACATCTCAGGTAGGGTGCCTTTCTCCCTGTTCAGTGTGCCTTGGTTCTTCTGAATGTGCCAACTCTCTAATAGGCATCGTGTCATGGTGTGCGGATGATGGTCAATGACTTCAGCTTTGGTGAGGTCCAGTGGGTGGCCTGTGTCCAAAGTGTGTTCTGTGAGGGCTGATGCAGCTGCATCATCATTCTTCAGGGCCTGTCAATGCTCTGCCAGTCAGCTGCAGTGTCTGATGGTTCGGCCAGTCTGTCCAATGTACACCTTGGGGCATCCATTACAAAGTATGGAGTACACAACCCCCTTCTGTTGGTCCAGTGGTACTGGGTCTTTGGGGTGTACCAGCATGTGGTTGAGGGTGCCCAGTGGACGAAAGACCACCTAGCTTGATATCATGTGAGATTTTAGATTTTGGACAGCAGCTATCAGTTTGTGTTGATGGTATTATTCAGGGCAAGGCAACTGAATAGCTAGCTAGCTAGCTGGGTTAGAACAGTTAATTGGGTATCAAAGTGCATGAAGCTGTACATGTGTAACTGCAGGGCTCTGTCCTGTGCAAAGCATCCAAACACTTAATGCACTTTCCTATGCAATTGCCAACTTTCCAATGAGTGTGGATGTTTAGGCACAGCTTCTTGTGGTTTGTATTTAAAACCCTGATGCATTCATGTCACTTCTGCATGGTGCATCCTTGGGTCATTCTAGATCTAGGACTTAGAGGGATGCTAAATGGCATGACAAATGTGGACACCATTGCTAGCAAGTAGTTCGAGTTTGGGGCACCCCATCGGTACCCCACGAGTTTTTTAACTCGAAATACTTGTTCTTGTATACGTACGTAGTTGAAGGGCCACTGTGAGATTGAAGGCATTGTCCCCGGCATTGAAAATGGAAAGACCACTGAACTCTGCACTGAATTTACCCGATCCACATTACAAAGCTGAAACAAACCTTTTGAATGATCCTCTACCCTTGTCCCCACCAAGTTTAACCCACACTTTATTGTGTGGGATAAGACCGTCATGCCAGGTATAAGCTGTCCAGCTCTGTGTGAATTGTAAGGCAAAGCATGTCACTATTTAGAATTCTGTGAGAATATTGATACATGCAGATAGTGTCATACTTTTGATATTTGTCTTGCAGTGAATAGCTTCCTTTAAGTTGGTCACTTGGACCAGTGGCACCATCTGAATCTCACTATATACTGCCGTCTGACTTGAAACTCATGGGTACATGTACATTCTCTGCTTCTATGGTCAGTTCCAAGCTGTTCTCTACCATCCTTCTCATCACCCGCTGACTTGCTAGCCATTCTAGTCCCCATTGCTTCAGCCATCTGAAGCGCATATTATATATGTATATGTAGCATTTTATGTAAGTACACAGGACTTCATAATTATACATGGTTTTGCAAAATGGTTGTTGCGAACGTCATTCGATTTATGACTCTCCTTTGAACTTCGACCTTACATTAGGCTGTAGCTTATGTTGCACCGTGTGTTCAAAGTTCAAAGTTAAGTCATGAGTTGAATGACGTTTGCAACAACCATTTGCAAAACCCTGTATAGAGCAGTATTGCATGGGGTATTGTTTATCACAAGCACAATTGTACAACTATTACATACCGTTGAAGGTATCGTAACCTTTGCCAGGGCAACCCCAGGTCTGCTTTCAATCTCAGAGTGTTAGTGCCTGATACACTAAGTAGACCTGCAATTCTTAGGAGGCTGAGTCTTTCATCACTGCTGATCCTCTGCAATTCATTTCGCATTTTTTTTACACATTCCTGCAGAGTAGTAGAATGTTACGCGGCCGGTAATCACTCTGTAGAGGGCGCCTTCAGCTGCAGTGGACCACAGGACGAGCGTGAGGAAGAACGGAGTAATTGCAAGTGGAGGGAACAGCATCTTTCAACTATTGGGCGTGGTGCCACGCCCACACACGATCACGTGGTACCTGGTGACGTACGAGAGTTTTTGATACATAGATGTGTATGCATGAACAGATGTAGAAGTGAAGATGTATCAAGGAGTGTTTTCAGTACAGATTAGACTTGTCACTGTCATCAAAGAAATCCAGGCCAGCTGAGGCCAACTTCTCTTCACACAAATCCTGGGCAGCTTCATTGTCTGCAGTAACACAAGTACATCTCGTGATTGAGCACAGATGCAAGAGCAGATAATTAGCATTCAATATTCAAATTATGATGCTGATTGCGAATATAACAGAACAGGCAATCAACACTGACAAGCAAACGTACTTGGTGTAATGGGCAGGTCATATTCATGACGTTCCCGAACTTCATAGTGGATTTGTTCAGGTAAGTACGATTTGGAAACTGCAGCAAGAGTTATGCACGCTCAACTGTGAACTTTCATGAAATGCAAAATTCGGTAGAAACAGCAGTAGGCACAATTCCACAGGATTCTGTACACAGTACACACACGTACACACACACACACACACACACACACACAAACACACACACACATACACATCTACTTAGTACACACACACACACACACACACACACACACACACACACACACACACACACACACATACACATCTACTTAGTACACACACACACACACACACACACACACACACACACACATACACATCTACTTAGTACACACACACACACACACACACACACACACACACACACACACACACACACACACACACACACACACACACACACACACACACACACACACACACACACACACACACACACACACACACACACACACACACACACACACACACACAAAAACATACCTACGTACATACACACACACATCAGAATACAAATTGTGACGAGTGTGACAAAAGTCTACAGTCACACATCTGCCACACAGAATCAGAGAATGAGCCTGTTTTGAATATCATTGCATTCACTTCTCTTTCTTGCTTTCACTAGCTTCAGACAGGTCACAGCAGCACAGACTAGCACCAGAGCTAGCACCGCACACAAGAGCCCAAAGGCGACACCAAGAACAATCTGGCCCACACGGAGCTGCTGCTCCTGTTTCAAAGGAGGGTCACCTACAAAAAGTACAAAAGAAAGCAGGCTTGTAAGATGCAGCATGATGACATGTGTACATATTACGTTTACGTATGCACTGTACACATGTCCACAGGCCACTAGTGGTTCACTCACTTGTGGCACTGCTCTGTGCACACACAGGCCTCCTTCCATCCCAGAAACCATCTTCCCTGCAGGTGAGGTAGCCGCCTTGAGTCAGCTGAAATCCTTCATCACAGGCAAAGACCACAGATGAATTCACAGTGATGCGTGAAGGCGAATTCACCAGGTAGCCATTGGATGGGGCAGGAGGCAGCGGACATGCACCTATGTGGAAGTGTAAGACATACGCAACTGGTACATATTGAGCAGTACTTTGTATATAATGAAAAAATGTGACTTGCAGTAAACACACACACACACACGCACACACACACACACACACACACACACACACACACACACACACACACACACACACACACACACACACACACACACACACACACACACACACACACACACACACACACACACACACACACACACACACACACACACACACACACGCACACACATATTCTGCAACATAACAGTAACAATAGTAAGAGAGTTCTATACACAAAAAGCACATGTTAACTCACTGGCAAGCAGTGAGCCTTCAGCAAGAATGTGCCCTCCCAAACGCTTTATGCAAGTGGAATCCTTCATCCCATGTAGGGCCACGATGGGGGGCCTGAAGTACGGAATGAATTGAGTCCCTGAATGCCAAATGAATACAGCTTCTTGTGGTCTGTGTCAGACTTGGATATGGTCAGCTGGAGAAACTGCAGACAGTCTGTAGTAGGGTATGTAGATTGCAGAAGTACATATGTAGACATATCGGAACGTACACTACAGAAATCTGTAATCTGCTCCCTAACACACTAATTACATTCCAATTATACTACTAACATCATTACAACAATCAACAGCTATCTGGAAATACACACGCATACACAATAATGTATGTACGTACATCCAATGCAAGAATCACACTTGAAGCATACATCAACTGATGTAAAGTAAACACTTCTCAGGGCTACACCTATGAACAAGTCATAGATCTGTCAAATTCACTGCCACACATACATAAGTACACCAGTTGCATATTCACTGCACAGTGTACAGTGATCAGCCTCTGCAAGAGCATCAGTAAGACAAAACAGCGGCAACCAACTACGGAGTTGCTCACCAGGAACATCAGTTGGCTCCTCTGCTCCCACCTCCACTGCCATTTCATCTACATACTCCCCCAGTTCAAGGAAGATGTGTGTCCTACTTCCATTGTCTCCTTTCATGCTGCCATGTTCAATATACCTAAGGGACCCATTAAACGGCACATTGTAGGTGATGCCAATACCATAGATTCTGATAGCAGAGTGGACCACAGTAATGTTGACTACTCTAGTCGCCATCGGATAGCCCAGTGCCTCTGCATCATCAAAGTAACTCCACCCACTTGATCCAGATCGCAGCCTTCCGTGCAAAGGATACTTGATCAATCGAGAAGGCCTGTCGCTCCACAGTGCAGGGTCGACGTAGACTCCTAACTGGTCAAAGGCTGCAGCTATTCCACCCCAAAATCCAATCACTGGCCCCATAATGGAGACTACTTCTCCTTCTCTCTTACCAACCGCATATTCCTCCAGTGAACCATTCGCCCGTCTTATGCTGAGGGTGAGCGAGTTCAAGAGAAAGAGCCCACC
>OX465034.1:9329242-9376742 GCA_949841015.1 Aplysina aerophoba
TTTGCAAGCTAGTCTTGTACCTTGAATGAAAGTGTGTACCCTCATTGTCGTTGAATCCTGTTTTTCAACTGTGTTTCATGTCTTTGCTCTCCAATAGCACAGAAATGTAGTTAGCAAATGAAGAATACACACATGCTTCCTATAGCCACATCAGATCAATTCTGCGAGAGTGGAGCTTTTCTTCTAACAGAATTTATGCGATATTGCATGTGTCTTCAACCTAGTGTTATTGTATAGCAGACGACATGTTGCAAGAATGAGACATGAACTTTCAAAATCTCCACTTGATTTCACTCGTTGGTACCACAGACATTTCCATTAGCAATTGCCAGAACGTGTGCACAATAATATGCCCACAATGCTGCTTTGCAGTTTGATAATGTACAGTGTAAGTGGAATATCACATTGAACGGATATGTCCGTACATGAAACATGCATGTGCATTAAACATGAAGTAGTGCTAGAAATCGTTGTGTGGACAGTGTTTTTGCCATGTCGTGGTTGATGGTAGGTGGCCGTCTTGTTTCACCACAGGAAGACATCCTGGTAGTGGGAAGTGACAAGAACGAGGTCGAGCTGTACTCAGCCACCAGTGGTGCCCTCCTGCACTCGCTCAAAGGACATGAGAAAAGGTAGACAGAACACCTTCTCATTACATGTCACGCAGTAGTCCCTGCATGTACAGTATGCAAGTGCATACCATACAATACAATACAACGCAATACACAACACAACACAACACAACACAACACAATACACAATACAACACAACACAACACAATACAACACAATACACAATACAACACAACACAACACAACACAATACAATACAACACAATAGCACATTATTTATGCATGTTGCAAGTGCAGGTTGATCAGTATATTATTATTCTTATAAGTATATCCCACTCGAATGTTTTGAACACAATTGTGTCCAATATATGGAATGGCTAGTCTGTAAATAGGTTAAGCTTGGCCTACAGGATATGACCTCTGATGTAACAGCTAAAGCGCAGGCTTTAATCAATAGATATGCCAACTCTAGTGCACATATGTATATATGTATGTATATCAGTTATATATCCACCATGTTATCACTGTATATGAGACAATGTAACCTCTAATGTAACAGCTAAAAGGTGGTGTTTAATCAATAAGTATGCCAACTCTAGGTCACACATATACATCAGTTATCATGGTATATGACACAATGTAAAATTATACAGATTTTTATTACCTTCAGTAAGTACAGCTAACATGTATACGTATGCATATGAGTATACCAATAGTACATAAGAGATATGAGTATGCAACCGCGTATACTCACCTGTGACAGCATTTTTCTAAAATGACCTAGTAAAACAGCGTGCGTTGGCATGGCGATACATTAATACTTCAACGTAACGACAATAGCTGTGAAGCTTCGAAGCTATGAAGTAGTGAAGTCCCACCTACTGAAGATGATTACACCGACGGAACGACTTCTACCAAAGAGTACGAGCCTGGAACCTGCTGCATAGACACCATGATAGGCGTAGGAGAGAGTTGTACAGCCGTGGACGGTAGCAATACCCGAAGTGATCCAACTGAATCAAGGTTTGCAGATCGTTGCAGACGTTTCTTTCCTCGCGGGCATTGCAGGGGTGTCCGAGGCATAGTTATAAGTCCTGCCTAGCATACTGAAGAGCTGCGCAATATGTATGTTGCGCCGAATCTTCAAAAATTAGATGATTTGGATTGGCAAACGAGTTAAGAGTATTCATGTATTACGGCGGAATGCTAATAGCGTTACCATCCCCACTTGTGGCGTTTGCTGCGTCATTTTAGAAAAATACTGTTAAACGCGCACGGATACACGGTTGCACTTTTTATCTCTTATGTACTCTTGGTATTACTAATACACTAAAGGTGCATACATAGTATGCATTCAGTATATTAATTGGTGGATTCTGTGCATGTACGTATGTATGTATGTATGTATGTGTATATGTATGTATGTATGTATGTATGTATGTATGTATGTGTGTACATATGTATGTATGTATGTATGTATGTATGTATGTATGTATGTATGTATGTATGTATGTATGTATGTATGTATGTATATATGTGTGTACATATGTATGTATGTATGTATGTATGTATGTATGTATGTATGTATGTATGTACGTACATACGTACGTACGTATGTATGTATGTATGTGATCACTGGTAACATATTCAGTTGAAGGGCGTCATTGTTTCTTGGTCACGTCTTATGCTCACTGAAGGGTAAAGTCTCTGTGTGTGTCCCCTGGAAGTGGCTGCCTCTTCTCTGTGTCTTCTGATGAGGTACTCAAAGCATGGAAGTTAACGGAAGAATGCAAGGATCTGGTTAGTTTCAGTTTAGTGTGTGTAGAGTCTGCCTCACTGCAATGCCTCATGTGTGTGCTACGTAGAGTCTGCCTCATGTGTGTGTGCTGCGTATATGTGGATGTGTACTGCTTCCCATGCAGACAAGTATCACATGTGTGTCTGAGGTTGCCATTGCCTGTGTACCTGTGTGCATGGTTGTGGTGACACCGCCAGCACTTGGAAACAGAGGTGGAGGCAGGAAGGTGAAGGGAGATGAGAGAGAAGAGACGTCAGAAGGAGGTCTCGCAGTTCAGAAGTTGACTAAAATGTCTAGAGTAGCGTCAAAGAGACGCCCTGCAATTGTTCGAAGAACAAAACAGACAACATGTTCCAGGCGAAAGCGCTTTAGTAGGAAGGTGCTTTTAAGACATAAACATTGGCACTGGTGACTGTTTTAATTAATATATATTTTAATTAGCATAGATGTTCTATAACAATAATGATATATCTGTTATCTAGTTATATTTCATATAATTATACCATGTGTGCACACACATGTACATGCACCCATTCATGCTTAAAAATAGCTGCACTCATCAATGTCCTGTGTTAGCCACATTGACTGCGGTGGCATGATTAATTCACATGATAAAAATTATATTCATAGGCTGATCAAAATAATGCATACCTAATTATAAATTTAATTATTTTTCTGTGCCTATATTAGTTCAGAGAGGGGAGAGAGCCAAATCATTGATTGGGGATTACAAAGCACAGCAAGGGGAAAAGGGTTAAACCCTAGTCACATGGTTCCAGGACAAGCACTGTGAAAGTGGGATGACTGGACATGGCAAGGGCGGGTGACATGAGAGATGTTACAATAACATACATTAATACATTAATACATACCAATGTATAGGGAAAACAAAACACCCTGTGCCATCCCTACATAGAGAGTGCTACCGCACTCTCTGATTAACAACAATAACAATACATTAATTAGCAGAATTATGGAATAGCGATGTACAGGATACCGGCATAATCCATAGTAGGCATGCATTGGTAAAGATTTACAGTGGGTTAAAGGATAGGGCGGGATGAGTTCCATACATTGTCTAGTCTAGCATTGAAGATGATGTGTGATTATAATTGCTACGTACTTGGCTTGGGAAAGGCACCAATATAGGATTAACTACGTATAGAAATATAATATAGCAATATAAATAATATAAACATTAATTTGTAATAGACACGCTAATTATAATGGCCTTCTGCGCCATAATGGCCGAATCATTGAATTGTTACTAGTACTTTAGACGCCTAAAGAGTTAGCGAGGGGAGTATTATTTGTGATCGGGTAATAGCCGCAACATCCTCCTAAGCTAAGGGACAGCGACAATTTTGAGTGTCTGAAGTTTTGAGACTCCTGCGCATGGTATAGTCATTGTCTTCGATGTTCCACCTACGCACGAATTGGATGGAGGCATTCCTTCAAGGCATGGGGCGAGGAAAAAGAGTGAAATTTACATAGTTCTGCCTGCCCAAATGATGGCCATTTTAATCTGCACCTTGGAAGCCATATTACCATTGCAAATGGCTGGCTCCTAGTGTGTTGGCATAGCTCTAGTCTCGCGTAGCATAGACACATGCGCGTAGCCAGACCGCATCCTCCCCTAGTCAGGCGTAGCCGACCCTTCCTCACACACACACACACACACACACACACACACACACACACACACACACACACACACACACACACACACACACACACACACACACACACACACACACACACACACACACACACACACACACACACACACACACACACACACACACACACACACACACACACACACACACACACACACACACACACACACACACACACACACACACACACACACACACACACGCACACACACACACATGGCAAGGGTCAGGTACCGTCGCGTACATCATAGACATACGTTCTTCGTGTGTCTATGCGTACATTGACTTGTCTATGGTGTGAGGAAGGGTTGGCTACGCCTGACCAATCCCTCCCCTCCATGTTTATACACTGACGATGACGTCAGTATATAAACATGGAGGGGAGGATGCGGTCATCGTCAGTATAAACATGGAGGGGTGGCAGCGGTTTGGCTACGCGAGACTAGCATCGCTCGACTAATTTTCAACTCAAGGTGAAATCTATCGTTTTTACTGGCAAGAAGTTCGGGGATTGTATGGTTAGTTGGGTGGGTCAGAAGTGCGTGGGGTTCTTCGTAGGCAACTTGGGCTCTGCGAGTAGTTCTTACTTCTATTGTGTTTATTAGGTGTTTATTAGTCATAGCTAAGTCACAGTACTCGTATTAGCTTTTGTGTGATGTAGTTTGTGGTATGTTTGTATGGTGTTATGCTCATGTCAGGACAAGGTGTACTTACGTATGTTTAAGGTTAGACTGTTTGTAATGTTAATCAGGTGTGTGTTGTTTGCCTCCTGGTGACTGCCGCAAGTTCTAAACGGTATTACCTGGTTGTTGTGTGAGGGTTGTGCGTATCTGCGTGCTGCTGCTGCTGCGGTTATACGTACTTACTTAATTTATAGGAGGCATCGTGAACTGTACAGTTCACGTGTGGGATGTTCCCGCAACCTGACAAGTTGTTTTGTAGAACTAAGTGATGTTGAGCATGCACACATACGTAGCAAAAGGATTTTCGCTATGTGCTGCTCAACTGTGTAAGCTCAACATTAATTTAGTTCCATGTACGTACGTATACCGTGGCATGAGCCTCTTCGACACCAAGTTCTCTTGTGTGGCCAGCCCTTTTCTGGTATGTGCAAGTGCCCACAAGAGGATACGGTAGTTAGTTGTACTTTGTTGTGTACTAACTACCATTGGACTGGGTGTTTAATGTGCTTAAAACTGCTAGTGCTGTGGTCGTGTAGGTGTGTAACATCATGCAGGAATTATATTAGGATGTATAGGGATATGTATAAGTATAAATTGTGTGTAGTGTTGAGTTGTGCTGGCTGGATGTTCAGATGAGGGTATTCCACAAAGGTCTCTAGGGTTGAATAGCACTGTGATGACACAATGGCAGTGGGAAAGGGAAACACACACACCAACAACAACAACACTTGGGAGGATTGCGCTGGAGGGGATTGCAGTGTTCTCCCATTCAGCTTTCCAATTAATGTCTATGTAGTTACATTCACATATTATGCATACATGTATAATTGTTCCAGGCGCATCTGTGGGTGCAGCTGTTTGTACAGTGCATGCACGAAGCTGAAAGCTGCCATGATTACTACGGTGACTTAGCCTGTAGTTTACTTTTGCAAATTGGCTCTGTAGCTAATGTGCTCTAATGTGTTGAAGAATTGAACTGATTGTGAGCAAAGCGGGCATAAACTTCCGTGTCTGACTCTTGCTCTGCCCAATGTCAGTCCAGGCATGGTCTGCCATGATGTCAGGACACCCCAAGAACGTTAAAGGCGTCTCTGCTACCCATACTCTGATACTACAGTCCCAATACGTACCTTGATGCTATTCCTGATGTCCTAATGTTTCTCAGCTTACATTCATGATCAATGTCCTACGCATGTCCTATGTTATGATATCCACATACATACGTACGTACGTGTGTATCTCTTATCGCACATCCATCATCCACTGTCACACTGTATCCTTCAGCTGTGATTCGTACGTACATACTTGGAAAATATTTCCCTGAGCCATGTCAGTCTTACACCTGTTGAAGAAGTTTGGCAGCATTAGTTAGATGATTATATGCATACAGTTTACAGTATAACCTCTCTATAAAGGACACTGAATAAGCGGACACCTCTCTAATGAGGACACTGTCTGCAGTCCCAACCACATAGGCCTCTGAATTAGGGACACCTCTCTATACAGGACAGCCACCTGGTCCCAATGGTGTCCTCTATAAAGTGGTTAGTCTGGCGAGCCAGCCCCTTTCCCTCGATTGCACAACACCGCGTGAGGAAAAGGGTTTGGTATAACTGCTATTCGGGTTTTGTGCAGGATCTGACTTTCGGGTGTCTCCAATCAGATTGCAGAACGCGCAAAAAACTCGTATGTGACGCATACGCTGAAACGAAACAATACCTATTGTTTTGAACTGCGCTGCAGCTATATCGAGAGCCTATGGCTGCCAGAGGGGAGCGCTGCAGGCTATGTAGCAAACTAGTTGCCACCAAGGAGAGGAGAGTGCTCAAAGGAGAATCGTCAGCACCTTGAGAGGTATTGAACTGCTTGCTAGCTCTGTCTTCGAGCTCAGGTGGTACAGGTGGTGCTGCTGATCTGATCCGAAGTGACAGTCCCCAAAGCTTCCTGTGCAAGCACTGCTTCTCAGAGGTCGAGAGGTACCTTCAATCGGCGTAATATTATACATTGCATCGTTTCCATTCGCGTGCACGTGCGTTAATTAGCGCGAATATGCATTAACTCCGCCCACAGAACACAACTTTGGTATAGCAGTTTTCCCAGACCTTAATTTCCTCTCGGGGAATAAGGTCTGGTTCCCAGACTATAAAGTGGTTCCACTGTAACCATATTAAGAGCTTTGCATGTTCTATACAGGATACAAATGTTTTGCCAGACCTTAATTTCCTCTCGGGGAATAAGGTCTGGTTCCCAGACTATAAAGTGGAACCACTTCATAGTTGGACACAAGCATGTAATCATTGCATGTTCTATGCAGAATACAAATGATGTACTCTATAGAGGCTTCCACTGTATGTACTCCTATCATTGCCTACTTTAACGTCATCCGCCCAGGTGTCATGGGGCCCGTCAAGGCCCTAAAAAAGGTTGGCTGTGGCATTCTCACCCTCGCTGGACTCGCAGCCATCCTCTGCTGCAGTTGTGTGGCTGCCTGCCAACATAGGTGCAGCCGTAGCTCAAGATGATTATGTGCCACGGCTGAGGGCTGTGCACATAATGTTTGTTCGCTTCTCATTTTTGAATCCTTTTGCCATTTTTATAACATAATGATGTGTAGTTCGATGAATATTTGTATCAGGAATTATATATCCATACTTTTTGTTGATTTATATTTTCTGACTCAGCAGTTTTGCAGCTAACCCGTCATCCGTATTTCAGTCTGCCTGTTCTTACTCAACCCCTGTGCATGCACGCGGTATATAGAATTTATATGTACTATACTATTGTTGTATTAAAATGCTATACACTCAAGGTATAGTGACTCAATTGCATATTATTCATTCCATGTGTATACACCATTCATTTTATTGGGTTTGTTAATTTCCATATTATTACACACGAAAGTGAATAAAAGTACTATAATTATAGTAGCCCAAAATAAACAAATGACTTAGAATTATATTAATGTTGAAGTTTTTTGCGTACATAAGTCCATTATTCTTAATTAAATTTGACGAGAGTTGTTTTTGAACACTAGTAGTTAATAATTGAAATTTACAGTGTTGATTAAAAGTATTAATTTCATTGCTTATTAATTATTCTTGACTGGCATCCATTAAACTGGTGACTCTCTCCGCATTAAGGGACGACGTCCTGCAAGGTAGATAAACAAGTGGTTAATTTACCATCCTCGTAACCATACATTATGACACACATGCAGATTTATAAAGGACATATTGTGCAAGTGTGTATGTATATAAGTGTGGTGATCTTCTAGGACTTATATACGAAATTAACAGCAACAATACAATATATTAATGTTAGTTATTCTTGTGTGTATACACTGTATAGGCTTGAAACTAACCATTATCACTGTCAGGCACCATAGCAGTATTATTGTTGATGACAACACTTGAATCCTCTGACACAGTGCTTGACGAACTTGCATCTGTAGGAAAATAGTACAAGACTGTTATATTATAAGTCTGTTATAGTTGTCATATAATTACGTATGCATATTGTGGTTAGAGATTGCGAAAACCAAAATACGCAAAATTGGGAGTATATTTATTGCACGTATTATTATTGAGGACAACAATAATTATATGGGTGGCTAGCTATAGATGACAAGTAAGTGTTCGCATTGGTCAAAAGTGAGACACACGCATATATATGCATTATGCTACAGTTTCTATTATAATGTATACCCCAGTGGACACATGAGAGTATATTGATGTGCAACATGTAAGCAAACATACTGTGTTCTTACCCGTTGACTCCGCACACTCTAGTGGCTGTCCACCCACTGTCTTCTCCACATGTTGCCTTCCACAACAGCTTCTCCTGCCACTGCCTGACCCAAAGTGTTTGTCTGCAATAAAGAACAAGTGAACAGCAATCACTGATAAAGTCATCAACGCATACAAATTGGCCTCAGTTGTGATGTACTCAGACAAGAAAAACTGTACCGCATTGCCAATGCCGCCGCCAATAAAGACGAGGCAGTTACCGATCTCCTGGCTGTATCCAGGAGCAAGGCCAATGTAAACTGCACAAAGGGGAAAAGGGGAAGGTGCATTAATTTATACGTATAACATTACACATCAACATGCAACTGATTGCAATTGCAGGGGTGGTATATATACTGTGATATTATACAACGTGTACAGTCATTTCAGGACGTTTCTATATATATAGTCTCAATCACACATTGCACACTGCAATCGCTCACATATTAAAGTATTGGAGAGTATACGGTATAAATATTATGGTTAAATGCACACTTTGTACTCACCAAGGGCTGCTGCAAAGATGACTCCGTGGCAGAGTCCGAAGATGGCAGCCATGATGCTGATGACCTCGAAGCTCGGCTGCCGGACCCACACAAGAAGGAATACAGTAGATCCAATGTGGCCAACGACAAGCACCGCTGTGACGATGATGTAACTGGTTGTGTAGGGGATCAACCATCCACTAACAGAACTTCCCAGGCAGGAGGACATGCCCCAAACTATGACAGACACACCCACAAACTCAACTCCAACACACTCTGTGATGTACATCTGTACATAGGGAAAAAGAAATGTAGAGAATGCAAAGTAAATAGCAAGGGTGAGCAACACATAATGCATGGTCATTATACAGAACAGTATACATACAGTGGAACCTCTGTAATGAGGACACTGCAGACTCAATCACATAGAGCTGTGTACAAATCTACCTCTGAATTAGGGACACCTCTCTATACAGGACAGCTAGCCAGGTTCTAATGCTGTCCACCATAGAGAGGTTCCGTTGTATATGTTGTATAAAATTGCATTCATTGCAGCTGATGAAGGAGCAGTAAGAACTTACCTTTGTGAATACTCCAAAGAAGTATGCAGTAACCAACCCCATGAGGAGCCACAGAGGGAGTGTCATGCCATAGGCTGGAGTGGTGGCCTGCTTCAGCACTCTGGCAGCGTAGGTGGCAACGTCACGCAACAAACTTTTCAACCTGAAAGAGAAAACCCGGCAAGGGTGGTATGTGGCTCCACCTCCTACGGAGAAAATGGCAACAGCAAGAATGGTTGCAACGATACACAGTGCCACCAAGATGTAGTAGTTCAAGGTGTAATTGGCGGAAGCTCCTGAAGTTGGCGATGCAATCGTCGCACAAGATTGAAGGATAAGTTGTGCGGTGGCATTATAGGACACACTGTCATTATCACTACTGGTTGCATTGCTGTGGTAGCCAAGAGCATTATGTTGATCGGACAGAGTAGCGACGGTGATAATTCCGGACACAATTGCCGAAGAATTGAAAGCGACTGAACCGATTGCTCCAAATCGACCATGATAGGTGATTTCATCCACTCCCTTCTCCACCACCACTCTCCGGACCTCGTCGTTTTTGGTAACAACTAGAGTTGCGTACATGAGTGCACAAGCAAAGCCCTGCAGGAGAGAAGAAGGTATGATGGTGTACCAACAAGGATACATGTAACTGGCCGCAAATACCATTCCGCACAAACCACTCAATACTGCGCAGGCCTTGGAGCCAATAATATTGACCAGCGAAGGCGCTACGAAAAGAGAGCCAATTTGGCTAACGTACAAAGCGGAGAGGGAATAGGATCCGAGCTCCGCATTGTAGGAGGTGGACAAGCTGATTAGGATCCAGTAGGCGACGCTGAGGAGGTGTCCACCCGTGCCGAAGAGTGCAATCTTCATGTACGAGGAGGCGAGGGACTTGGTGCCTTGGCCGCCGCTGCGAACGGTCTCTTTAGATCTTCTGTTTTTGATCGCCTCTTCAGTCGCGGGGTCTAACGCGTACACGTGTTCCTCTTCGGACGATGATTGAAGTTCCATCTTTGTTGTCTGGAGAGTCTGTTTAGTCTCAGTATATCTGGAACTTCTTTTCACGAGTATCAAATCTGACAAGTGAGCGTCACTAACCGCTTCATGCAGCTTTACGAACGGCTTTGTCGGGAGCAATTTGATTGGCTTATTTTGTGTACAGCTCCTTGACCAATCAAATGGGCGGACGCCGCGTCCTCTTCTATAGTCTGGCTTGCTAGACCGTTCCAAAGCGCACGCTTCCGGCATGCATGTTTTTGGTACTTATAATATATATATATACCATAATAATATGTTTCGCTAATAATTGGCTGATACTATAATATTCTATTTTTTAGTATTGTGTTTGCACGGCTATTGTGTTCACAGTCATGTTATAATTATAGGGTTTCGTATTATAATTTATATTGGTATTATAATTATGTATTATTATTATTATACTTATTCTATATTGCAAGATCGACTTACATGAAGTCACGGATAGAGGAATAGACATTACTGCCATTTTGACCTACAGTCAAGCTGGTATATATAATATATATACCTAGCTATATACGTACCTCATCACTTATTTTGTATAGCTTGTATTTTACCAAGGACATTAAATTTTAATATTTTGCACAAAAACCAGCTGGGAGCCAGGATCACATTTCGCTAGCTATATTGCGTGCTGATTCGTTTGAGAATCCAAAAAATCATAGATCGATACCCATAAAAATGCAGCATTTGTCACTTGATCATTTCAAATAGCAACATTAAAGAAAAATACTCATAAGCAGATTAACACAAAATATATGTATATATGTACATGTACATGTACATAAGATTATATACTATCATATGATTGTATGTGATTGCATATTGGAAAAGCAAGTTGCATGTGTGGTGACTGTGTAGTATTGAAATAAATTTTGCACTATTCATATTCAATGGTTGCAGCCAAGACAAGGAGAAATCCATTTAAACTAGTGACTCTTTCCACATCAACGATAGTCCTCCTGCAGGGAAGGTTGAAAAAGGAATCAGGCAACTCACTTTACCTCCAACTATTTGCACACCGTAACCAAATACACAATCATGCATGCATTATACATGCATGCAATCAACATCAATTTGTGCACAGTACACATTTACCTAAATGGGCAGCCAAAAAGCTGTGTAGCTGTGAAACTAACCGTTGTCCTTATCAGACGCGTCACTGGTGGTGGCTACAGTGGGGTTAGACATCCCAAGCACAGGGGTACCTGCACAGATAGAACAGGTATACAGTGGAACCTCTCTATAAAGGACACTCTCAACCCAGGACTCTGATGAAACATTTTCGTTGAGTCACATCAGTCTTACACCTGTTCGAGCTCTCGCTCTCCCCAATGTCAGTCCAGGCATGGTCTGACATGATGTCAGAACATCCCAAGAACATTAAAGGTGTCTCTGCTACCCATACTCTGATACTACAGTCCCAATACGTACCCTGATGCTATTCCTGATGTCCTAATGTTTCTCAGCTTACATTCATGATCAATGTCCTACGCATGTCCTATGTTATGATATCCACATACATATGTATGTACGTGTGTATCTCTCATCGCACATCCATCATCCACTGTCACATTGTATCCATCAGCTGTGATTCGTACGTACATACTTTGAAAATATTTTCCCTGAGCCATGTCAGTCTTACACCTGAAAAGTTTGGCAGCATTAGTTAAGATGATTATATGCATACAGATTACAGTATAACCTCTCTATAAAGGACACCTCTTTAATGAGGACACTGTCTGCAGTCCCAATCACATAGAGCTGTGTACAAATCTACCTCTGAATTAGGGACACCTCTCTATACACGACAGCCAGCTGGTCCCAATGGTGTTCTCTACAAAGTGGTTCCACTGTAACCATAATAAGAGCTTTGGACACAAGCATGTAATCATTGCATGTTCTTACAATTTGATCCATGGAATCCATCCAACTGTCCATTTGGTGTCCTTTCCTCACGTTTCCTACGCCAACAGCTCCTCCTCCCCCTCCTCCTCCTCCCTGTTCCAAAGTTACTGTCAGCTATTACAAACATGTACACAGCACCCACAGATATTGTCATGAGGACATAGAGGTTTGCCTCTGCAGAAATGCGCTCGGACAGAACAAACTGAACGGAGAAGCCCAAGCCCATCCCAACTAAGGCTATGCAGATCCCGATATCTTGGCCACGACCTGGAGCAATGCCAGTGTATACTGCAGAGAGGAAAGGAGAGAGTGTTCAAATGAAATGCAAATACAAACAAGCATAATCAAACAGTGAAAGGTACGTATATCTTACAAAACTACCCTACGTGCGTACGTAACTCGCTTGCAGCAGCGGATGCATTAAAAGTACATAAAAATGATGGTCATTTTATACGTATATGTTGCATGCAAACAGAATGTTTGCCCCAAATTTCATACAACAGATGGAACAGCAGGTACGTACGTAGTTCCCTCATATACGGTACCGTAGATCCAAATATGGTTATTGTTAGTAGTGCTACATGTTCATATTGGGATCCACCGTATGTACCGTATGTACATGTATATAAGAGAACTACTGAACAGCAGGTGTATGGTAGACAGAAGGCATGTGTTGCATAAGTTACAGTAAGAGGCAATGTGAGAGCCAGTACACATAAAACATTGAGCATTAGCTAGCACCATTGCTACAAGGAGTACAACTTACCGAAGGCAGCTGTAAAGATGACTCCATGGCAAAGGCCATAGATACAGGCCATGATGCAAATGACTTCAAGACTTGGCTGCCGAGTCCACACGAGGAGGAATACCACTGATCCAATATGACCCAAACCAATGACGACCATTACGATGATGTAGCTGGTCATACATCGCATCAGTAGCCCGCTAGCAAAGCCTCCAAGAGACGTGGACAAGCCCCAGATAATGACGGACACACCCACAAACTCAACTCCAACACACTCTGTAATGTATGACTGCATGCAATTAAGGCAAACACAGAAAACGGAAAAGCCAGAAAACAATCACGGGGGTATAAAACAGGGGTAAAGACAACATATTGTGGCAGCTGATGAAGGAGCAGTAAGAACTTACCTTTGTGAATACTCCAAAGAAGTATGCAGTAACCAACCCCATGAGGAGCCACAGAGGGAGTGTCATGCCATAGGCTGGAGTGGTGGCCTGCTTCAGCACTCTGGCAGCGTAGGTGGCAACGTCACGCAACAAACTTTTCATCCCAAAAGAACACACTTTGCACTGGTGATATGCAGCCCCTCGTGCAATGGAGAAGATGACAACAGACAGAACGGTAGCAAATGTGCACAATGACACCAAGACGTAGTAGTTGACAGTGTTGGCAGAAGCTGCGGAAGTTGTTGATGAAAGGCTTGCACAAGCTCGGGGAATAAGGTATGAGGTGGAATTATTAGGCACAAGGCCAGTTTCACTCATATTGGTAGCATTCGTCTGGTGGTCTTGGGCATTCTGTTGCACAGAGAGACTAGCAACCGTGATGATTCCGGCTACAACTGCTGCAGAGCTGGCAGTGACTGTGGCGATGGCACTAAACCGTCCGTGGTATGTTACTTCGTCCACATTCCTCTCCTCTACAACTCTCCTCACTTCATCATTCTTGGTGACACCTAATGTTGTAAACAGTAGCGCAGATGCAAAACCATGCACAACTGAAGACGGCATGATGGTGTACCAACTGGGGTAAAGGTAACTGGAAGCAAAAATGAAGGCGCACACACTACTCAATACGCCACAGGCTTTTGCGCCCAAAATGTTAACGAGGGATGGTGTAAGGAATAGAGATCCAATGTGGCTAACGTATAAGGCAGCCAAAGAGTACGAGCCCAGGTCAGCGTTGTAGGAGGTTGTGAGACTGCTCAGCACCCAGTAGGCGACACTAATGAGGTGTGCACCAAAGCCGAAGAGCGTCACCTTTATGTACGAAGAGGCGAGGGACTTGGTGCCTCCGTGCTCTCGCGCCCGCTTAGCCTCCCAGTCTTTACTCGCCCCTCCAGGAGTGGAGTCAAACCCGTGTCCAGGTTCTTCTGCTGAAGATTCCATCCCGCTGTACGTTAGTTGCGGGGCCAGACCCTATACCCTAATCTACCTATGCCGTCTTCCACTGCTTTGGCCACTGTACTGTGCAAGAATAAATGGCAGAAAGTGTTCGCCTAGCTTGAAGTGAGCACACACAAACAGCCAGATGACTGGTACGGTTCAAGGATCCTCCACAATGATGGTCAATATGTGGCTTCCCAGGAATTTCTCACTTGCTCCGCCATTTTATTAATTAACAAAAATATGGCAGCCGCAATACCGAAACCGGATCTCATCAGTCCCATACATACGCATGCACTCGGCGGTTCGCGGCAGTTTGGACTGATAACCTCGAACTCTAATGCGTCAACTACCATATAATTTATAGCATTGGCCTTCCTTCCATGTTGCAGCCTACGGAATGCATGTTTATAATTATGTTAAGCTGTAGCTAGCTAGACCATGCATAGATTGAGAGAAGAATCAACTTCAGTTGTCCATTCTTAGCTTACTAGTTAATGGCCTTTTTATTACTCGTCAGAATTTAAGCCTATGTACTTGATCAGTCAGTGATGGTGGTTTGATTCAGGCTTGCCCCAATTATATATAAACTCCATTGATGTGATTCACTTCATAAGAATGAGCCATTATAAAACATATAGTATATATATGCACTATATACATCAATTGTTAATAACTTTATTCCCAGCATCATAATACTGTTACAGATATGCATTCAGTATAATTTGTATAAAGCAGTGGAAAAAGTAGCAATTTGCCAAATATTGTTCCATGCAATTCCCACCCCCCGCCTCCTCCCTCAATGATGGGCTCTTTCAAACATCACACGCACAGCAGTTTTGGGTCTCAGGGTGAGCCCATGCTCAGTTTCCATGGGAACCTGCGGCATGACAAAGGTACCATAGTGACTGCTCTCAGCTCACACAACAACCTTCTCGTTAACATACATATTACTAGGGATTATATAATAATAATGATATAATAATAATAATAAGTATTATTAATTATAAAAAACTAGAACCAGTACAAAGGATGAAAATGTATGTATATACGTACATACTGTACATATTAGTGGGGATTATAATTATAGTTTGGAACTTTGGATGTGTGTACATACATAACATGAGTATAGTCGACAATCAAATGCTTTGGTGGTGAGACTACAGGCAGAATTTTAATTCGAAGAGCTATAAAATACATTAGCGCATGATACAGATAAGGTAGTGTTTAAACTACCTGCATCTAACAAAGTTTCTTTACGCACCTTTGTGTCGTGAGATAATACCATTCTGAACTTGCTGACAATCTCAATGAGGGCCATCTTTGCCTCCAACAGAGCAAACCTCATTCCAATGCAGTTTCTTGGACCATACCCAAAGGGCATGTAAGCACAAGGATGACGCTTGGCCTTCTCTTCAGGAGTGAACCTGAGAACAAATTGAAGAGAGGATTGCATGCACATTGGTAGGTACATAGATAATAAAGTCTAGTATAATAAACGTACATACATACTTTTATGATTATCCATCATGCACACACGTGTGTGTGTGTGTGTGTGTGTGTGTGTGTGTGTGTGTGTGTGTGTGTGTGTGTGTGTGTGTGTGTGTGTGTGTGCACATGTGTGTATGTGTGCGCATGTGTGTGTGTGTGTGTGTGTGTGTGTGTGTGTGTGTGTGTGTGTGTGTGTGTATGTGTGTGTGTTTGTGCGCACACCTGTGTATGGGTGAGTAAAGGTGGTTAGGTGTGCGTGTGTACGTACCATATCACACCCAGCACAACAACACTGCTTCCTACCTATTAGGGTTGAATGAGGTTGGCTCTTCCCACAAGGAAGGGTCATAGTGGAGAGTCCTCACAGGGATGCTGATCTTCACACCCTTGTCAAACGTCACACTGTTCAGGACACAACTCTCAGTGCAAATTCTCATTGTGCTGCAAACGGGACATTTCTCAGGGTGAGCAGAGTGCAAAGTCCAAACACCAATGCTACACTAGACAAATCCATTGCATACCATACACATGCCCTGCACATGTACACACACACAACAACAACAACAACAACAACAATAACAATAACAAATACGCATATTACCACAACAGTTTGAGAAACTGTAAAGGTTGCTTCAGTGACCGCAGATTATGACTCCATATACCACATGTACATTTATGTTCATTTGAAACAACTTCTGGACATGTGGCTACTCATTACTACTGGTAAATGTACTATTCCTGCAAGATGGGTATTGTACACAACTATTGTGTGGCACATGTCTGGATTAAGAACCAATGAGAGATCAGAATGAAGTGATTGCATAATCGCACAAAATGGCTGTACTCCTAGGCAATTGGGGCAGTGTGTGCCACAAGCAACAAGGCAGAATGACTTACTTGGGAGCAGGAGGGTACAGCCTCAGAGTCTCCTCGACCACCATGTCAAGGAATGGCAGCTCATTTGAAGCATCGTACAGGGACTTGTCCTGCGCGCAGGGTGGCGCAAGGTGATGGCACATCAATGACACTTGCACAAACGTACACTTCAGCCATATCATAGAGCTAGTCGATTTCAGGTTTATAGTCCAAACATGGAAAAAACGAAAAACAAACTGAACAATCAAATTCGCTGCACTGGGTGGCATTTCAGTATAGCTTGCATTTGATTGGTCAGTTTGTATTTTCATTTTTCCACAATGGGACAAGCAACCTGAAGTCAACTGGACAATCCACCACTCACAGGGTTCTCTTCAAAGTAGTCATGAATCTCATTAGCCAGCTTCTCCTGTACGTCAGTGTGCAGAGCTAGCAGGTACGTGGCAGCTGTAAGGGTCATGCTGGTTGTCTCGTAGCCGGCAGTCAAGAAGCCCACTGCATCGGCTACAACCTCGCTGTTGGTGAGTCCTTCCTTTGACTCGTCATTGTTGGCTTCCATCATGAGCTGAAGTAGGTCTTTGCGCTGTGAGATTTCATGAGAAAGAGTCTTTGAACACTACACACGGTTAGGACGGCAGCGACTGCTTAAGAAGAAGGAATCACACAATGAGGAGAAGAGACCGTAGATAAAAGACTTACAAAGAGAGCATACTCCAACAATGCATGCAACATACAGTACAGCACGCATTCATCTAAGCACACAGGGAAGAAACAGATGTGTTGTACTGTAGATAACTGACACTTGACCTTTCATTGTGTTACAGTTGACAGACAACTAGTTACTAATCAGATTGACAGTTGACAGATAACTAGTTACTAATCTGGTTGACAGTTGACAGACAACTAGTTACTAATCTGATTGACAGTTGACAGACAACTAGTTACTAATCTGATTGACAGTTGACAGACAACTAGTTACTAATCTGATTGACAGTTGACAGACAATAGTTACTAATCTGATTGACAGTTGACAGACAACTAGTTACTAATCAGATTGACAGTTGACAGACAACTAGTTACTAATCAGATTGACAGTTGACAGACAACTAGTTACTAATCAGATTGACAGTTGACAGACAACTAGTTACTAATCTGATTGACAGTTGACAGACAACTAGTTACTAATCTGATTGACAGTTGACAGATAACTAGTTACTAATCAGATTGACATTTGACAGACAACTAGTTACTAATCTGATTGACAGTTGACAGACAACTAGTTACTAATCAGATTGACAGTTGACAGACAACTAGTTACTAATCAGATTGACAGTTGACAGACAACTAGTTACTAATCAGATTGACAGTTGACAGACAACTAGTTACTAATCAGATTGACAGTTGACAGACAACTAGTTACTAATCAGATTGACAGTTGACAGACAACTAGTTACTAATCTGATTGACAGTTGACAGACAACTAGTTACTAATCAGATTGACAGTTGACAGACAACTAGTTACTAATCTGATTGGCAGTTGACAGACAACTAGTTACTAATCACATTGACAGTTGACAGAACAACTAGTTACTAATCACATTGACAGTTGACAGAACAACTAGTTACTAATCTGATTGACAGTTGACAGACAACTAGTTACTAATCTGATTGACAGTTGACAGACAACTAGTTACTAATCTGATTGATAGTTGACAGTTGTCTCTGTGTAATAGGGTCTAACTCTTACCTGAGAACATGTGTAGCAGTGGAGGTCGCTCTGTATGGTGTGTGCTTAGTGTGACTCTCATCCCTGTCTGGACTCAGCCACAGACAGATGTAATCAACATGCTGCAGCAGCCGTCACTGACATCTATATATATAATTGAGTGTTTGTTTGTTTGTTTGTTTGTTTGTTTGTTCGCGGTAAACGCAAAAACTACGGAACGGATTGATGCTAAACGCTCAGAAATTACGAAGAACTACTCGGAGAGTGTCCACTGTGGTTTAAAATCGACCGTCTTAGTGTTCTTGGGGAGATATGGTTACATTTCCGTTTTTCCTTCGCGGCCGACCGCCATTTTTACTTATCTTCTTTCCACTTCCGGCTCTTGCTTAGACGCCTAACACAGAGCGCTTCGCAAACACAGCAAAACTATGGCACGAATTGACGCCAAACGCTCTGGAATTACAACTAACATCCCAGAAAGTGTCCTCCGCGGGTTGAAATCTCCCGCCTTAGGGTTCTCGTGGAGATATCGTGACAGTTCCGGTTTTCCATTCTCGGCCGACAGCCATTTTTACTTTTCTCCCTTCCACTTCTGGCTCTTGCTTAGACGCCTATATAACACAGACTGGAACATAGTCTGACGTTGCCCAGACCCCTTCCAGCCATTTTATGTCGCGCATAAAAATGGAGGCTGGAAGTGGGGCTGGCTACGTCAGACTAGCTGGAACACACAGAGCGCTTTTGCAAAATGACGTCGACCGCGCTACATCGCTACTGAATTGCAAGCGGACATGCATAGACAAGTTCATGTACATTCAGGCACGCCTTGCAAGTTCAAACATTATATGCATGCATGCTTTGCACGTAATTACCCTGAAGCACTGTCACATTGTGGCCATGGGCATGACCTTACTTCAGTTGCGCAACTCTCTGTAATTAACAAAGCTGACATTAGAAGTGCTCTTGATAAAACACTGGCGTCAGAGCGTTTTCGCCGAAACGCTGTCGACGACACGCCGTAGCAGAGAAGCCCGCCGAAGGCGGGCTTCACTGCTAGTCATATATGTATGTATTATATGTATGATATGTATGATATCATATAAATTATATGTATGTATGTACCTTTGTTTCTCCTGCAGTGCTGTCTCTTCTACTTCGAACTATCTCGGCGGCCACTTTGGTGAGGTAGAGGTTGCACTTCCAAAACTCTGACCTTTGAATTAGAGGCTTCATTAGTGTGAATAGGAATGGAAAAACGGCTGCATGGGAGTGGGTGGGGCAGGGGTGGGGTCAGTGAGGTGAATGATGGTGGTGGTTGGTGAGTACGTTGAGAGTAAAATGGGAGGAGGCAGTGTCAACTAGGTGTTCAGGTACACACACACACACACACACACACACACACACACACACACACACACACACACACACACACACACACACACACACACACACACACACACACACACACACACACACACACACACACACACACACACACACACACACACACACACACACACACACACACACACACACACACACACACACACACACACACACACACACACACACACACACACAGGCACACACACACACACACACATACACACACACATGCATGGATAAAAGCACATGCACACAACATTTCCAGTTTTCCAGATGCATGGTGTGCTCATCCGTAAACATTTGGCCTTATTACTAATGTATTGTCTTACGTACTGTATTGTCTCATGTGCGTACGCATGTATTGTCTACTGAAGTTATAGACCAATCTAGTTGATGAGCAGGCAGATACTGGAGCAGATCACGGCAGAGGAATTACTCAATACAAGACGTTTCAATCCTAAGATCAAACATCAGTTGTACAAAACTTAAGGGAAACGCAACTTATATATCTCTTAAGTTTTGTATAATTATACAGTTTATTACATATTATACATATTATATTGTACGTTGTACGTTGCAACGTAAGTTGCGTTTCCCTTAAGTTTTGTACAACTGATGAAGATCTTCGGATCGAAACGTCTTGTATTGAGTAATTCCTCTGCTGTGATCTGCTCCGGTATCTGCCTGCTCATCAACTCTAATATATACACAGCAATGAACCTTTACAGTATCAGCAATCAAGTACGTTCCTATCTATAGCCACTAAGGATTCTTTTTAATTGTAATCCTGTCAATCACTTTATATTATTGCACAGTAGTATAAGAAAACCCACCAAGAAATGGCTGCATCATCTTCATGTTTGTGTCCGCCTGTGAACTGAAGGCTGTGAAGACAAAGGTTGCTGCTTCGTACAGCTTGCCTCCCTTGCCGTTCTGCACCTCAAGGGACCTTCCAAAGGCAACCGCCAGAATCACCTCCATTGTGAACTTGTTATACACTCTAAAAAGTTAAGAACATACGCATGAAGTAGAACTAAAGTGATGTCGAGGTTAGATGTAGCAATAATTTCAGTGTGAGAAGACGGCGAAGGTCTTCATCAGTTACAAAACCAAACGAATAGGACAGTGCAGCAACATGTGACGTCAGAGGTGAGAAATTCAAGTATTAAAAGAGACAATATACGTATACAGTAAGTGTATGATTAATCCTTAGATACGCACACACTGTGTAATAAAAACAAAATCCTACAATGGAGACCACTGTACATCTGCATGCATATGTCTTACCCTATCATGTCCAAGGCTTGCTCTCCATCAGCAGCCTCGCCAATCTTGAGAGCCAGAGTTTCAGTGCTTTGTTTGATAAGCGGCTCCATCTGCCAGTGAATTCACATAAATCAAGAAACATTACATCTTTATTAGTGTTTAATAACACTGAATTAACAATGTGCTTGTGAGCTGGTACTTGTACGTTTGTAAGACTGCAAGACATCACAGCTCAAGAGGAGAGACGACAGGAGAGGAAGGATTAGGGCGTGGTCCTTCTTCTCCTGTCGCCTCTCCTCCTGAGCTGTGATGTTACAAGCACTGAACATCTCCAAGACAGTGCATCCTGCAATCCTGCCACCCCACTGTCAGAGACAACGCAAGATTCTAGGACACAACGCCGTGTCAGCTGTCAGAAAGGGGTTACAAGTGGGGCCAGCAGGGTCACTTAAATATAATCCCTAACACCCTAACTTGGCCCTATGACCCCAGGGTGTAAATATGACCTCGTCTTAAAATGTTGCAGCATCCAGACTGTCATCCAGTTACTGTATGTCCCTTCCACATCAACCCCACCCCCCACCTACCAGTCTCATCTTATGAGTACTGAAAGCCGGTGTCAGAGTGTGTCGGCGTTTCCTCCAGTTCTCTCCAAGCGAGGTTACAAGTGGGTTTTCTTTTTGGCCATCCACTTCAACAGTAACCAGACCAGTGTCCCCCTGTGTACAAGTGAACACGTATAATATAAGTACATATCTATCTACAGTATACACTGTACTATAGGATATAACACACATATGCACATATAATTATGGATATTACAGTACAACTAAATGTACAATAATACACGTATATATGCATACATACATACAAAGAGTTCTGTCCATCGGACTCCCCCTGTACATAGGTATCTTGCATCAGTTCACTCATGATTCTTCTACAACACAGTGACTGCTTGAATCTTAATTAATGAAATGCATGTGTATATATACGTATACACTCCTAGATATCAGAGTATCCATGCCATTATGAGAAGCTGTTAGAAGATTTTACGTAGATCTGACAGATTATTAAAATGCTTTTGGCTTAGCAATTTGCTAAAGCGCCAATATAATCTAGGACACAATGGTACATTGTTACGCAGCTTAGGGTGACACGCATACATACGTATAACAGAATTCTGCCTGATTAAACTTACAAATCGATTGACAAACTTGTCAAAGTGTTTCACCAGGATCAGTTTGAGGAGATCAAGGTCGGCAATGCAGTAAACTGCAGTCCTCCCAAGGTAGACTCTGGAGCCGTGGAGGAGATTTAACAAAGAAGGCACTGCACCAAAGGAGTTCACACGTCCAGTGCTCTACAGGCACTCACCCACTGACGCGCCCGTATGTTTTCACAAGGTGCTCTACAGGCACTCACCCACTGACGCGCCCGTATGTTTTCACAAGGTGCTCTACAGGCACTCACCCACTGACGCGCCCGTATGTTTTCACAAGGTGCTCTACAGGCACTCACCCACTGACGCGCCCGTATGTTTTCACAAGGTGCTCTACAGGCACTCACCCACTGACGCGCCCGTATGTTTTCACAAGGTGCTCTACAGGCACTCACCCACTGACGCGCCCGTATGTTTTCACAAGGTGCTCATCAATTTTTGAAATGTCAGCCTGCAAAGAGTGTATGTGTGCGCATGTGTGTGTGTGTGTGTGTGTGCGCGTGTGTGTGTGTGTATGTGTGTGTGTGTGTGTGTGTGTGTGTGTGTGTGTGTGTGTGTGTGTGTGTGTGTGTGTGTGTGTGTGTGTGTGTGTGTGTGTGTGTGTGTGTGTGTGTGTGTGTGTGTGTGTGTGTGTGTGTGTGTGTGTGTGTGTGTGTGTGTGTGTGTGTAGAATTTGAACATAACAATGTTACATCAGCAAGACAAGTGGACAAAGGGCACAAGAAAGTACATTTCTAAGCGTGACTAGCACACTTACACACACTATGCAGACAGTTGTGTGTGTGTGTGTGTGTGTACATGGGCATACACGTACATATGTACATATGCGAGAGTCGCTTTACACACGTATGTACGTACATCAAACCGCTTCCAAAGGCCAAGGTTCCCAATGACTGGCTGGGGTTTAGGCCCGGGTATGCCCAACCTCTTAAAGAACTGGTATGGATGGTAGCAATAACTGCAGAAAGAGAAACAGATCGATGCCAGCCATATAATCACACTTAGGAGATAAAAACAAGGGAGCACGCACAGGATTGACAATAATTACACAAACACACAGCTACATGTGACAGGCTGCGGTTACATGGGTACGCATGAATGCATTCCACCCATTCCACAACCAGACATTCCACCCAACCTCTCTACTCTCAACAGGTCCACTCAAAGGGAGGACAGGGTGTTTGGAGAGCGATAACTGTTTCAGTTTGGCAATATACAACCATCGTCCTGGATTGTTTCTGGTTGTTACTTGCTCAATGCACTAGCTTGCGTATATTCTCATTATAATGGCGCACGTATACGCACGTACGTACGTAGGAGCCATAGCCATAGCTAATATAATAAAATCACACTACGTACGTATTCTGCATTACATTGTTTTATGACTATGACTTCCATGTGTATAATCACATCATATATAGACATGTTATCTCAGTACTTGATCTTTGCTCACGTGTAGAAGAAGTACAGCGCACCAGTAAGTCCCAGGACGAATAAGAGAAGGGGAGAACTGGGAAGGTATGCCAGAATGGCGTCCAACATGATACTACTTGTAAAGTCTGCAGCTCTGAAGAAGATTGAGTTCTCTCCTGGTGGCTAAACACCGTTTTGCTCTTCCAAAGCTCAGTAGCCGTTTCTTGCTTGAGTTGCTGTAGTTCGGCTTTAGCGTGCAACTTTTATGCACCGCCAAGCTATGTGGGGAAACCCCTTACGTCATTCCTTTTTAGCCCAACATAGTAACACATTCGAATACAAGTTTTAAACCAAATGCCCATATTAGGACATACCCACGAACGTCGCGTCGCGGTAGTTATATCCATGAGTCAGCGAATATTAGATGACATGTTGTGTGTATCAAGCTTCCCCATTTGGCAACAGCTAGCTAGGACAAAGCTCCACCTGCAGCTGTGCGCATGGATATTCCACAAGGTCGATACAATATGCTTATCATTTCATCATACTATATATAGCTATATGGCTAGCTGCATAGATAGACTTTTATTATATATAACTGGACTATGGACTTATAACTTCATTCATTATTACCATTCTACATAATTTATGTGTGACAGTAGCTATATGAATGCACATAAGGCAAATTGCAAGGAGTTCTTTGAAAGTAACTACAGGAGTTTAGGAGCAAGTGAAATGCAATGGAACAAAGAAATTATAATAATTATGGATTATTATATGGAGACACACTCTGGCTGGGTGCATACATGTCAATTAAATGACAATTATAAATTATATGCCTTCAAGAATCATGACATATCTATATTATTATTGCAACTTGCACTGTATATATGACATACTAAATACAGAATTATATACATGCATTTGACATTGGGTTATTATTCAGTAATTATCCGCATACCTATGCATGTAATTCCTAGACTAAATTGTATAGTACCATAAATTACAAACAGTACCTGTGTGCACACAGTGACCAAGGACTGTGCCAACAGAATTCAAATTTACAAAATCAAATTTAAAGTGACAAAAAGTTCTAAAAATGAAGCAATAATTTAACGTTCTGCCTCTTCATTGCATTCACAAGAAGCCTGGCGCTCTGTGCTGGCTGGCTGTCTCTCGCATCCGTTCTGCTCAAAGTTGTACGATTCAGGGGAACTCCCTGCTTCAATTGCAAAGGTGACACGTGGGGATTCCCCTTGCACAGTTGGCTCATTAGGGGTTTCCCTTAGGTAGCTCTCAAGAAGTTGTTCTTGATGGGAAGGAGGCGTGTCCTCTGGTGTGGCATCCTCCCCCCTGTCTCCCTCAGTTGCAATGGAGTTCCCCTTCGCAGAGTTTGATGAAGTGACAGAGGAAGATTTAGGTCGGCCCAACTTCTCACTAGTGGGAGAAGGGATGGGAGGGGAGTGAGTGAGAGGGGAGGGATGGGTGGGAGAAGGAATGGGAGGAGAGGGAGTGGCATGGGATGGGAGGGGTTGGTATGGTTAGTGGGGGGGGGGAGAGAGTCGAAAGTGTGCAGAAACAAAGGGGTGGCAGAGGGGGCATTAGGATTTAGGGAAGTAGAGGAGGGAACGAAACGAAACAGTAGCCATTAATGTACGTATGCTGGGGTGGGTCAAGGACCCTAGTATACCATACACAAGAGGACAAGAGGAGTTTGTAAGGCCACCACTCTGGGATACAGTGAAATACAAGGAATTGCATATATACACATGCACGCACACACAGCACATAGATGCACACGCATGCACGCACGCACGCACGCACGCACACAGCTTCCACACAATGTCCTACGTACCTCCCAGGACGAGCACCGACTCTGTCAAAGAGTTCCTTCAGAAGCAGCAACATGTTCTTCTGCTGAGTGCCCTTTTGGGAGGCGATGTTGCAATAGTACCGGAGCTGTACATGAAAGACATATACAGTTTACGAGAGCATGACATACGGAAATGAAGTACACATGTATGTATGTATTATGAAGTGCGTACATACATACACAGAATATTATTGTATGTCAGCAATTGACCCACCTGTGTTAGGTCACGCCCTCCCAACATACCTGTGTTAGGTCACGCCCTCCCAACATACCTGTGTTAGGTCACGCCCTCCCAACATACCTGTGTTAGGTCACGCCCTCCCAACATACCTGTGTTAGGTCACGCCCTCCCAACCCACCCGTGTTAGGTCACGCCCTCCCAACCCACCCGTGTTAGGTCATGCCCTCCCAACCCACCTGTGATAGGTCATGCCGGAGTAACAGCATTGCATGAAAGAAGAAGTGCTTTACATCCTTGCGATACGCGAATGAGAACCTTAAGGGAGTACGTGGAGTAGGTGAGGTGGGGTGATCAACAGTGGTGTAGTCGCATGTAGACAGTGTGTCTGTGTACGTACATACGTATGTACGTACGTACATACATTGATTGTGAAGATGTGCGTAAACAAGTGTTTACTGACCGTTGCACAACCTAAACATGTGCACTTGTACCAACTCAAGCATTCTGTACTGTACATAAACATACACACATACGTACGTGCATACACCACTGATGAAGGCAGCAGCAAGCTGCCGAAATGTCTGGTATTTCAAAGAAAATCTTTGGTTGGTGATTTCCGCAATAGAACCCTGAGACGCCACATACATGTACGCACACATGCATGCATGCATGCACACATGCAAGCACACACACTCACTCTCTAGCCTCTATCCCTCCTTCCTCCAGAAGCACGTCATCCCTCACTGCGGACTGAGACCCAAATGCGACCAGAGGGAACCTCAGTGGTTTCTCCAGCACAACAGACAGGAGATAGACGACGTGAGCCAGGTAACCAAGAGAGACAGGGGCTTTGTCCACACTCTTGGCCTCTGGAGCAGAGAACACGTACATACCACGGACATTGGAGATTGGGCATTCAACAAGTGCGGTAAAGTTCTTAAAATTATAATAATTGGAAACTATGTATGAAACTATAATGCAGCAATCTAGCCTCGCAGAAATCTTCCAAATGATTCTTTAAAAATTTTTATAATATACTACAATACATAGATGTACGTACATATGTAAGTGGATAGGTGGATCAATCAGACATTTGACATTAGCAACTGAGGCATACCGATAGCGAATTGATGAGCAACAGCTAATAACGCTCACTAGCCAGACATTTCGACCGGAGGTCTTTGTCAACTGCTTCCAAGAGCAGTTGTTGCTCATCAACTTGCTATCGGTATCAGAATGGCTTGGTGTCTAGTCTGCTAGCCCCTCCATCCCACAGCCGCCCGGTGTCTAGCCTGCTAGCCCCTCCCTCCCACAGCGGCCCCAGTGTCTAGCCTGCTAGCTCCTCCCTCCCACAAATGACTTGGTGTCTAGCCTGCTAGCCCCTCCCACCCACAATGACTTGGTGTCTAGCCTGCTAGCCCCTCCCTCCCACAAATGACTTGGTGTCCAGCCTGCTAGCCCATTCCTCCCACAATGGCTCGGTGTCTAGTCTGCTAGCCCCTCCCTCCCCCCAAGTGGCTCTGACTTACTTTGCAGGTCTTCTGTCGTAGTCAGTGGTATTCCACAAATGAGAGGGACAGGTGGATCACTAGTGGACTACAGAATGTGAGCCGAGGGGAGAGGAGGGGAGGGGAAGCGAAGGGAGGGGAGAGGAGGGGAGGGGAGGGGAGGGGAGGGGAGGGGAGGGGAGGGGAGGGGAGGGGGTGAGGGGAGGGGAGGGGGTGAGGGGAGGGGAAGGAAGGAAAGAAGCTGTGCAGCTCCAAAGGACCAATTTGGTAGAAAGAGATACATGAAAATACTACTTGTCATGAGAAAGGTCTTACTGTAATACACGGCGAATGCACTCATATACTTAGTACAACAGAGAGGAAGAATTCAATGCCTTTTTGAGGGACAGCCATGATGGCTTAAAACTAGTGAAGGAGGAGAAGGAGGAGAAAGTGGGGAGGAGGAGCAAGTGGGGAGGAAGAAAGAGTAAGGAGGGCAAAACAGCAGAGACTGCTAGCATATGTACAATGCAGTGGTGGAGAATGTTGAGTGGTGGAGTAGTTTAGTCACCCGAGGGAAGAAACTTCACTACATAGGAGCAGTTCCGGTCAGGAGGGACTGCCTACCTACCATTTCAACTCTAAATATGTCTGATAGGTCTTCAATCATAATCTTCTTCCTGTTCGAGCAGTTTCGTCTCACATCAGCAAATTGCCTGACAGAGAGAGAGACAGAATAGATCGATCAGTACTAATTGCTTTTAAGGTTTCAGCAGTCTGCTGTACAAATGAAGTGGGTACTAATGCAGGCATGTCAGTATGAGTTCAATTACGTACGTAGTATTGCAGTTAGGTATACCATGAAACACACACACACAGACGACAAACAAACACACTGGCACAGACACACACACACGCACACACACACACACAACCTACGTGTTCACACACTCCACATAAGCCCTAAGTCGAGACACATCACTGCCATATGAGGCCACCGCACCCGACAGTCCTTGATCTGGGCATGAAACAAACAGAAAATTACAGTAACAGAGTGTGGTGGAAGTTTGTGCGTGCAAGAGCACTAGGGAAAAGAGTTGACAATGACAACTAAGCATACTAAAATGCACAAAGCATACTTGCATTCAAGTACACACACACGTACGCATGTACGTACATACACACACACCTGCACACACACACACACACACACACGCACACACACGCACACACAAGCCAGTCCTCACTGTGACTGCTGATCTCCTTTCTGGCCTCCTGAAGGCCTCTTGTGTCTGTAGCACATGGCAAATACCACAAGAGGAAAACACTGTAACCAATGTAGCAAAGATGACCAGGTCTGTGCATGCAAGCAGTGAAGGGGAAGAGAAGGTACGGTTGATTTCAGATTGCTTGTCTCATTGTGGAAAACGAAACTAACGAAGGCGGGGTCAGGGTGGGTGTGTCCCAGTCCCACCTTCTGCCAGTCCCAGCTCCTCCTCCTCCATCTGCTGTCTGTGCTGGGCACAGCGTGCTTGTAGCAGCTCCCTCTCGTGTTGCTACCGGTAACAGAGACGGAGCATGCAATAGGGAACACATACGGTTTTAACACTTGGCAATAATACGCATGTACGTATGTATGCATGTACATCACCCTAACTGTATTACGTACATATGTATATGGGTTTCGAGGTGTAGTCTAACAAGTTGACAGCATACACACACACATACACACACACACACACACACACATGTATGTACACACACACACACACACACACATGTATGTACACACACACACACGCACACGCACAAACACACGCATACACACACACGCACACACACACGCACGCATGCACACACACACACACACACACACACACACACACACACACACACACACACACACACACACACACACACACACACACACACACACACACACACACACACACACACACACACACACACACACACACACACACACACACATAAACACACACACACACACACACACACACACTTCTCCACAGTGAGTGAGCCCCACTGCCTAAGCCCCGGCACACACCACAACCAGCCCTCCTCCCTCCACTGCTTACCAGTTTCAGCAGCTGCTGCTTCTTCCTCCACAAAAGACTCAAGTTGGCCTCAGCCTGGAGACAGTGGTCCTGGGAGGTGGCATATCGCTGGTCGTTGTCCAGTAACCTTGGCAACAAAGGTAGCAAAGCCAACACTAACACATGTGCACACAGTGGGATACACTCTGAAATGGTTAATAGTAGTCACATAGCATACATACGTACACTGTTAATTGATCTGTTCTGTACTAACACCTGAAGAAGGCCGGCCCTACGTATTGGGGCCAACATGTCATGTTGTAAAACAAAGAACAAAGAATACGCTTAAAATTCTTCCCCTTATCTATACACTTTAGACGTGGTATGCATCGGTATTCTACCATAGTTTCATTAAATAGCCATCATCAGTCTTTGCTGTCATATGATGGAGGCAATACAAAGTACACGTACCTTACGTATGTACATGCATACAAACAAACGTATTACAAATCGGATAGACCAGAATAAAAAGGCATTTTTAAGCTCCTTGCTGTCCCACCCCACCCCCTCTCCCTCCTCACTTCCTCCTCCTCCCCCTCCCCACCCCTCACAGCCTCACCTCTCACTCACTTCTCCCCTTGCCTACCTCCTCCCTCTCCTCCTCCCCTTCCCCTCCCCTCCCCACCCCTCACAGCCTCACCTCTTCAATAAGAGACTGTCACAACACGGTCGTACCTACACACAAGGGGGGGGTAGTGTGAAGAGAGAGGCTGAGGATGGGCCACTGTGGACCAACCACTGCAGGGCACCCCACACACTCACCAGCACACACACACTAGCCCACACACTAGCACACACTCTCACAACACTCACTAGCACACACTCACCAGCACACACACACTAGCCCACACACACTAGCACACACTCACTCTCACAACACTCACTAGCACACACTCACTAGCACACACTCACTAGCACACACCCACTAGCACACACTCACTAGCACACCCCCACTAGCACACCCCCACTAGCACACACTCACTAGCACACACCCACTAGCACACACTCACTAGCACACACTCACCAGCACACACTCACTCTCACAACACTCACTAGCACACACTCACTCTCACAACACTCACTAGCACACACTCACTGGCACACACTCACTAGCACACACCCACTAGCACACACTCACTAGCACACACCCACTAGCACACACCCACTAGCACACACTCACTAGCACACACCTACTAGCACACACTCACTAGCACACACTCACTAGCACACTCACTAGCACACACTCACTAGCACACACCCACTAGCACCCACTCACTAGCACACACTCACTAGCACACACTCACTAGCACACACTCACTAGCACACACCCACTAGCACCCACCCACTAGCACCCACTCACTAGCACCCACTCACTAGCACGCACCCACTAGCACGCACTCACTAGCACACACTCACTAGCACACACTCACTAGCACACACCCACTAGCACACACTCACTAGCACACACTCACTAGCACACACCCACTAGCACACACTCACTAGCACTTCTTCTACAATGACAGTGGGGTCCACAGGTTTGGCCACACGAATGCTTGACACATCCTCCCCGCCATCCCCACCGGCTACCTACAGAGAACGGCACACACATGGAGAAAGTTCAATTGGAGGAAGTTGCAGGACAAAAGTGAGGTAGTGAGGGGAGGCAGAGGGGAAGAGGGTAGGATGGAGGGAATAGAAAGAAGTGAGGCAGTGACCCACCTTTTTCACATTCTCCCCGCAGTACAGTCCATCCGCTGTGTGGAGGAAGAGGGTGTTTGGAGGGTACACCTTGCCTTCTTGGTGGACCTGAGGGCAGGAAGAGGAGAATACAAAGAGAGTAATAGGTGGAGGGACGGAGGGAGAGAGATGCATGAGGTGAAAGTATGGGGCAAAGGAGGGGGGAAGGATTGTAGTGGCACACACACACACACGCACACACACACACACAAAACACACACACGTGCACGCGCACACACACATACACACACGTGCACACACACACACACACACACACACACACACACACACACACACACACACACACACACAAAACACACACGTGCACGCACACACACTCACTCACCAGGAGTCCCACATAATACATGTTTGGCAGACAGACTGTCTCCTTCCATGCAAGTTGAAACGGAACATCATCGGCACTGACAGAATACCAAACACTGACATCAAAAGCTACACCCCACGAGTCAAGGAAGGACAGCATATACGTACGTATGTGAGAAACTGGACAGTGACAGATGTACGTACTTACACACAAACACACACACACACACGCACACATACGTACACACCCATAGATAAACAAACACGCATACATACACAAAATGGAAGGCCGGATACAATTGGGAATCAGATCGCTGCTTCTTGTGCGGAACTTGATGGGAGCCCAGTGGGGATTCTGTGAGGAGTGGGGGTGAGGAGTGGGGGTGAGGGTGGGGGTTAGGATAAGCTATGGTGTAGTCAAAAATGATAACATACATATTCAACTCGCAGGGGATGCTCCCAAACATGATGCAATAATCACAAGGCATGTTGACACAGCCAATCACCTCTGAAACAAAGTAACAATTGAAATAGTTGAGGAGAGCTTGAGCGATTACCAAGTTGTGTGCCTCTGGTTGCTATGGTTTTGTACGTACGTATGTACGTAGCTCATACACACATACGTACGTCTGATCAACTGTCCGTTCGTCTGTAAAGCATCTATTCTTAACTAATTATAACTACCAGTGAGCTAGGCGTCAGTTGAGCAGGCCATCTGCATTACTGGTGTATGTATGTATGTACATAGGTAGGTACATCACGGTACCCCCCCCCCCCCCACACACACACACAGCAGGGTCATATGCACCACTCACTCGGGTGCCTGTAATGACTTCACTTCGGTAAATGTCTAGCAAGGAAAGAAGAGGAGACAATGAACGAGGGACACACCCACCTCTCACACACTTCAGTCCCACACAGGACAGGGAAGAAGTGGAGAAGGAGAGTGGCATGTCACGGAGGGAAAACATGCAGTCCCTATTCGTGCCTTCCTTGCTGAAGCAGTCCTATTAAAGACATATGTATTTCTAAATGCATACAAACGTATGTAAAATAAATGGTCAGCAAACATGCATGCATGACTCATCTCTTTCTCCTACTTTCACTCCCTGACCTTTGACCTAGCCCAACTCCATCCTCCAACTTTGACCTGGCCTAACTCCACCCCTTGACCTTTGACCTGGCCTAACTCCTCCCCTGACGTTTGACCTGGCCTAACTCCTCCCCTGACCTTTGACCTGGCCTAACCCCTCCCTCTGACCTTTGACCTGGCCTAACTCCTCCCCTGACCTTCGACCTGGCCTAACTCCTCCCCTGACCTTTGACCTGGCCTAACTCCTCCCCTGACCTTTGACCTGGCCTAACTCCTCCCCTGACCTTTGACCTGGCCTAACTCCTCCCCTGACCTTTGACCTGGCCTAACTCCTCCCCCTGACCTTTGACCTGGCCCACTGAGTGCAGCGAGACCTGCAGCTGTAGTTGGTCCACTTCAAACTTGCCCCGCATTGGAGGAGAAAAGTTCCTCAACATAACACGAACAACATGTCTCAAGCGACGCTGTGTTGGCAGGAAGAAGAACAAAGCATTTTAAGTAAATACATACATAAATACATACATACACACATACATACATACATACATACATACATACATACTTCATACATACATACATACATACATACATACATACATACTTCATACATACATACATACATACATACATACATACATGTACGTATATATAGTGGGCCAGTATTTATGAACAAACAATCTGAGTTTCCCAAGACACACACACTATGAATTGATAGCTGCACACACACATGCGCACACACACACATACAAACACACACACACACACACACACACACACACACACACACTCGCACACACAACACACACACACACAGGGAAGGGGCGGGGTCAACTTCATGACACCAGACCTACAGCTTCAGGGTCTGTCAGCATTTCGACAGCAAACAAGAACAGCGTAACAAATAGAAGTAAGTAAAGAAGGCACAGTACTGGACATGGGCATGCCAGAGAAAATAGCATTAAATTTACAGGTATAATCATTAAATTAGTGTTTCCATTGACTGGGAGTGGTACGTAACTCCCCTCATATGTGTGTGTGTGTGTGCCATAATGGAAGCCCTGCCAAGTAGAAAACACACACGGGAAAACTCTGTAAGTAGCGTTCGTAGCAGGCGCAGTTCTGAGACCATGAGAGCTCTAAACTGTCGCTGCCAGTTAGAGCATGGATTCTCCAAACTGCGCAATTGGCGGTGTACGTACGTACCTTTTTTTAGGTCATGCACGGTGTAAACATTCTTAATGAACCAGGCACACATGCATGCGCACTGTCCGTGGTAGTGTACAAACACACAAGTAGAATTGTGTACACTTGCACATTGATATACGTAACTGAAGGTGAGTTCATTAGTCATTCATTAGCAAGTCAGTCTGTCCGGATGTTCATTCTCCCAGCTTGAAATCCACGTACGCATGGTGGGCGACACAGTTTGGAGGGCTCTTTACGTATTCAGCTTCGAAAATATACACACGCGCATGTTCAAACACGCCAGAAGTAATGCTTACTAGCTGAAAGACAGACTCACCTGGTGTGTCCTCAAGTGAACATGCCGAGGAACTCTCTCGCTACCACTGGACGCCATTTTATGAAGGCTACAACTTGCGCAACTCTAGATGGTATTATATAGATCACTTTATACACATTCATTAGCAGCACTAATCTCAAATAATACCATTGTATTAATTTGTACGTGTAATATACACTATACAATGCGTACGTATAATCTGCTTCTACTACATATAACGTGCATGTAATTCGTGGATACAGCTTACTAAGTCATCAAAAACTGCCAAGTAGAAACAAACTACAAAGAACTGTGATCTGAGGAACTCAGTGCACAGCCGTCGCACATCACTCCTTGTGTGTAGAGGAGGGGGTCATCCCTAGCGCCGATCGGATGCGGCCTGTGACCACACCCACAGCCTTGGTGACGTCTGGGTTGCCTGTGAAGGCGAGGAACCCATGGCACATTCCCGGCATGACATCGAGGTGTACCTCCTGTCTGAGGGACTGGAGTCGACGTGCCATCTGGACTGCATCGTCCAGCATCGGGTCCAGCTCTGCGGCCTGCAGGAAAGAGCACGTGTGTGTGTGTGGGGGGGTGATGGTGGTGTATGAAGGCATGCGTGCATGTGAGCATGTGTGCGGTGTGTGGGCATGTGTGTGTGTGTGTGTGTGTGTGTGTGTGTGTGTGTGTGTGTGTGTGTGTGTGTGTTAGTCTAGCGTGACAGACCCTCCCTGCCACTGGGCGCTTACACCACAGACAACGAACACTGATGGCTGACCCTCCCACTCACCAAGCACCCTCACCTCACCCAGCACCCTCTCACTCACTAAGCACTCACAGTAGCCAAGCACACTCATACTCACCCAGCCCCTCACACTCACCGAACACCCTCACACCCACCCTCACACCCAGCACCCTCACATTCACTGAACACACCCACACACACCCAGCACCCTCACACTTACTGAACACCCTCACGCCCACCCTCCCAGCCAGCAGCCTCACATTCACCCAGCACCCTCACATTCACCCAATACCTTCACACTCACCCAGCACCCTCACACTCGCCCAGCACCCACACACTTGCCCAGCACCCACACACCCAGCACCCACACACACCCAGCACCCACACACTCACCCAGCACCCTCACACTCGCCCAGCACCCTCACACTCGCCCAGCACCCACACACTCACCCAGCACCCACACACTCACCCAGCACCCTCATTCACCCAGCACCCTCACACACCCAGCACTCTCACACTCGCCCAGCACCCACACACTCGCCCAGCACCCACACTCACCCAGCACCCACACACTCACCCAGCACCCTCACATTCACCCAGCACCCTCACACTCACCCAGCACCCTCACACTCACCCAGCACCCTCACACTCGCCCAGCACCCACACACTCACCCAGCACCCACACACTCACCCAGCACCCTCACATTCACCCAGCACCCTCACACTCACCCAGCACCCACACACTCACCCAGCACCCACACACTTACCACTAGGTAGACGGGAGGCAGACCATGGATCATCTCAGGTGAGGCCAGGTAGGGAGACATGTACGGGTTCAAAACCACCTCGGGGTCATCGTAGCTGGCTATCACTTCCTCTGCCAGTTTCTCAATCTCGGGAGGGTAGTGTTTCAGTGGAGGTAGATTGGAGTCCTTGTCAGTGGGCTGGAGTATGGCTGCTCCTGATGGGGAGGGAAGGGGAGGGGAGGGGAAGGGAGGAGAGGTGAGGGGAAGGGAGGGGAGGGGAGGAGAGGGGAGAATAGGGGAGGGGAGGAGGGGACGAGAGAGGGGAGGGAGGGGAGTGGAGGGGAGTGGAGGGGAAGGGAGGGGAGGGGAGGAGAGGGGAGAATAGGGGAGGGAGGGGAGGAGGGGACGAGAGAGGGGAGGGAATGGGAGGGTTGAGGGGAAGGGAGGAGAGAGGAGAGTGAAATGGAAATAAGACTACATGCCCTAGGGTATTCCCAAGAGTTATACACTAGGTATCACTCAATACACAGTTCAAGGACAAATTCTGGCTTATCTACAATTCCAAACAAACACTGCACTACCACTGGCAGACATGGCACAAACCATTGTCGGATGACATTGTCTCCTCCTTCAGCTGCATATTCCCCATCAACAGATCAGTGCCTTCAACTGTTGGCTCCTTGTCCTCCTCCAACAGGCCGGGTGTGACAGAGGCGTCAGAAGGAAGTGAGACGTCAGGAAGTAGCGCGTCAGGAAGTGATGCAACAGGAAGTGAGTTATCAGGAAGTGAGGAATCAGGAAGTGAGGAATCAGGAAATAGGGCATCCAGAAACGCTGCATCAGGGAGGGACTCGTCACTATGTGAATCCGCATCGTGATCAGAGTCTGCGCTTGGCTTCACCGAAGGGCGAGGAGGGGGAGGTCGACGTGGGACAGTGTTTGAGCGAACCAAGGCTGAATCCGAACCCTTGGGTGGAGGGGGTCGTATCGGAGGCCGCTTCTTCAAACTGGAGGATCTCTCCCGTGATTCAGGCGGAGGAGACGACTCATTCTCGTCATTTGTTCCTTCGGTCTTCTCGCCTTCCTCCTCCTTCTTCTTCCTCCACTTGAACCTGCTGGCTTTGCGTTTGACGTATTCCCAAGCATCTTCGTCCTGGTCCATTACTGGCGTCTTTCCACGATGCTGCCAGATTAGCTCACGCAATTCCTCCCTGGTCCTCATGGTGGCCTCGTCAGGGACCGCCCCTGCATATGCCTGGAGGCAGCTGAACAGGATGCCCACCGGGAGGAGAGGATCCATGATGGCCAACATGCGGGCTGGGGAGATGAGGCTCCGCACCAGAAGACAGGGGTACACAGAGACGATGCCATCAGGGCACCGAAGACCGAGCTCTTTAATCTGAGAGTGTGGAGGGGAGATGTGGAGCGGTGAGCGAGAAGGATGCTAGTCGAGTGCGCTAGATCTTCTCCGCCACCTGATGCTTACACAACGAAAGGCAAAGCGGCCGGTGGCGGAGAGGGTCTAGCGCACTAGACTAGAAGGATGGACGAGCAAGATGTGCATAACATAACATGCATGTCTTGAATATGCAATGAAGATACTGTACATTCGTACGTACGTAGGTCTATGAGGAATAGGAATTCACAGGGAGAAGGCAGCACCAAAAGTAGCAGTAACTCAGTTGCTCTCGTAGCTGAGATCTGCCGTATATTGCAGCTCCAGCGTTTGAGCACTACAGTCACATTGACTTTACCTTACATTGCCACATTTTGAGTTGTGAATATACCTGTACGTAGTCATCTACACACGGTTTGTACATACGTTAAGTGCCATGCAATATGTACATTGAGATCCAACTTTGCATATAGAGTCCATTATGTACGTACGTACAATAAGAGTCCTCTATATACAATAAGAGGCCACATGCACTAAGGTAAGAGCCCAGTCCCAAATACGTACATACATATGTACGTACCTTAAGAGCAAGAGCCAATACGAGGTTGCCTCCAGCCGAGTCCCCCACTAGCACAATCCTCTTCCCTGTGGTTCCCAGTGGCTCCATGTTCTGCAGCATCCACCCGTACACCAGGGTGCACTCGTCAAGGGCGCGGGGGAAGGGGCCCTCGGGGGAGTGGCTGTATTCGATGCTGATGATGGGGACATCCAACTCACGGGCCCAGACACGGAGGTATCGCTAGGTGGAAGAAGAGGAGAGGGGAGGGGAGGACTGATAGGAAACTGCATTAAAATGGAGTTCACGTCTGCGAGTGTTTGTGGACTGGTGCATATACGTACGTATGTGCGTACAGAGAGGCTGTAAGACTTTACAGCTTATTAGAAGGAAAGGCGAGGAGAGACAAAGGAGCACTGACCAAGCTTGAACTACAGCACCTTGTCTATAAAGGACACTGAATAAAGAACACCTCTCCAATGAGGACACTGTCTGCAGTCCCAACCACATACTTATGTACGGACGTACAACCTACGGTATATGTACCTCCGACTTACAGACCCATTCTATACAGGACAGCCAGCCGGGTTCCACTGTACTACATGAGTATCTCTGAGAACAGTGCTGCTAACTAACTAGGGGTTGGTAGAACCACACACAGCTCCTACCTGCACCACCGAGCGTGGTTGTGGCAGCTTCAGTGAGCTAGTGTCAGTGAAAGGACTGAACGCGTGCGTACCTCGTGTGTCTTGACAGACTGCGAGACAAATCCTCCGCCATGGATGTGAAAGATGAGCATGTCACTGGCTGGAGTGGTGTAGGAGGGTCGCCGCGCAAATGTGCCTTCGACTTTCTGCAGCCAGGAAAAGGAGGAGGGCAGGAAAAAGGACATGAACAACACACACAACACAGATTAGATACATACATATGTACATAGGTGATCAATAGCTGTGTGTAATTCTTAAGATTGTAAGCAGGATCATGGTATGAGGAATCCAGTGGACATGACTGGGTCCCTCTCCGCCATGGTACGAAGACTGTCCTTGATTAGACCATTTCTGCCGGTCTTCGAACCATGGAGGGGGGTGTCTTATCCATAGTACTCCTCATGCCATGATCCCACTTACAATCCTTCACAAAGACAGATGTACATACGTACACACAACATACGTACGTACATACACAACACACAAACTTACATGCACATAACCACCACATGCAGGCACACACACCATATATACGTACCATACGTATTTACACTGTATGTACGTATGTACGTATGTACATACGTACATATACAACATACATGTTTACATGCACATGCACATCGCATGGCTGCACACAGAGGCAACCATCTCACCTGCCCGTCCCTGTGGTGTGCCGACAGCAAAGTAACCGCCACTGGAGCATAGCCAATCTCCTCGTTGAACGGAGGAGGAATGGTGACTGGACCTTTCTCCCCTTCAATGTGGACCCCCTTGGCTGGGATGTTAAAGGTGGTGGCAACGTCCAGGGAGGGACTAGCCAGCTTCATTAACCTCTGAGGGAACACACAGACGGACGAATGGATGGACGGACAGACAGTGAAAAAGGTAAATGGACAAACAGAGCGGCAGATGGGTAGACAGACAGACGAACAAACAGTCGGAAAGCATCACACATCACATACTCAACCAAGACACACTACCTGACCAGCTGCAATCACACTGAGCGCCAACAGTGACTACACTGGGCCCAGAGACAAGCAAGGACACATACCACCCTGAACGGGGACGTTGTTGAGCAATCATATATAGCGAGGGAGGGAAAGAAAATTTCAGTGATGTTTCGACCTCGAGGGTCTTCGTCAGTCAGTCAAGTTATGCCCTTGCTACGTGATTGCTCAACAACGTCTCCGCTCAGTTTACGCCATAGTACGAGCCTCTACCACGTCACATCTCACCCTGATGGCAGTCAACTCAAAAATGTTCCAAAAGGCCTTGGTGAAGAGAATGTGAGAGTGCTGAGTCAGTTTGGCCACCTTCTCCCCTCGCCCTGTTGGGCTGCGGACGTAGTGGCTCCCCTTCCACAGACTGCCAATCATCTGAGGGCCAAGGGAGGAAGATGCAGTCATGAGGAGAAGTGGGAGAGGGGAAGGGGAGGGAATCATGGGATAGGGGTCAGATGTAAGTACGTTGGACCTAGTGCTGTAGTGGGTTTTGCGGTATGGTGTAGCATGGTGTGGTGTAGTCTGGCTCGCTAGACCCACCAGTCATAGTGACTGGAGAAGTTGGGTCTAGCGGGCCAGACTAGGTGTAAGTGTGGTGTTGTGTGGTGTGACGTGTTGTTGTGTGATGTAGTGTAGTGTAGTGCGGTGTAGTGTAGTGTGGTGTAGTGTAGTGTGGTGTGGTGTGGTGTGGTGTAGTGTGGTGTAGTGTGGTGTAGTGTGGTGTAGTGTAGCGTGGTGTAGTGTAGCGTGGTGTGATGTAGTGTAGTGTACACACACGTAGTACAGAGTCACAGCCAGTCTGTGTGGTGTGTACCTGTTTCATCGGGTCTGACTTGTCACTGCAGAACCACTGATCATATGTTGCCATGGCAATGACAACCACCTGAAGTATATGCTTCAGGTACGAAGCATACTAGAAGGAAAGAACTAACATTAATACGGACACACATCACTCTGAATCCTCTTCCTTCCTTTCCCTTCTCCAATCCTACTCGCACCCCCAGCCCACCACTCTCCCTCACAACTCCCCTCACCCTCAACCCCCACTCTCACTCACCCCTCCCCCAGCACCCCACCTACCCACAAACCTGGAAACCAAGGCACTCGCCGTAGAAGCACTCCCTCTCCACATCCTCCAACAGAGCCATCCGTCTCAGTCTCTCATTAACCTCTCCCTCTCCAAACAAACAGCGTAACTTCTCCCCTCCACTTCTCTCTGCATCCACCTGCACATTAGAGCAAGTAAGCCATTTGACACAGCAGGACACACACACACACACACAATCGCACGTACGCACGCACGCACACACACACGCACACACACACACGCGCACACACACACACACACACACACACACACAACACACACACACACACACACACAACACACAACACACACACACACACACACACAAATGCGGACGCAGTCACGCACCTTAATGAGACAGGCCGCCCCGTCCAGTCCTAGCGCTAGTCCCTTGAAGGCCGTGAAGTACGGCTGCAGCGACTTGTAGTGGTCGCCGGCTGTGGTCAGAAGCCCCCCACGATCCCTGGAGCACGCCTGAAGGTACTTGAGCATAGGCTTGGTGCAGCTCAGGAACACATGCAGCAAACTCCTAAAGCCATTCCCCTTGACTCGCTTCCCGTCCGGATACACAAAATCGTACTTCGGCGCTTCTTGAAGAATGAACTCAAGGTTCTTCTGGGCGTAGACTAGTTGGTCTTTTAGTTCTACATACATAGCGTAGAATGTAGCATCTGTTTCTGTTCTCTGGGCTTTGTAGTACCTCACTCCCACGTCCACGTGCATGTTGAGGTCGCGGAACAGCTTGCGAAAGGTAAATTCCTCATCTCTGTCTCCTCCACTAGATTCAGCCATCTTGAGCCAAAACGGGTATGACGTCATGAGTGGACCTCGTGACCAAAATCCAATCGACCCATAGTATAAACGCCTGTAAAATTACAGGATCATAATCTTATTGTAGAAGTTTTGCAATGGAATATCTTTGCTGCCTTCTAGTTTTTGTAAGTCAGCCACTGCATCATTAGATTGTAATGTAGCTACTAAGATAGCACAGCTATATAGTCTAATGCAGATTCAGAGCTACAGTTACTATTATGCTGTAATGCATTATATAGAACAGTGCCTCCAGTGACTACACCTGCAACATGCAAGTCATAATTAATATATAATCATAGTCATAATCAAATATTAAAGCAGAAATTGGCCATGTGCGGTGTCTACAATATGCGATAAATTCACTGGCTCCGTTGCCGACTCAGTTTTGTCCTAATCACAGCACAAATCATGTGCCTGAGAAGATACAGAGCTCTCCGCTCTCACAGTGACATTGACTGCCCAGCGTCAATTGCACAATGCATGATGGCTGGATGTATCCCTCAATCTTGAACAGTCTGCTGCATGCAATAAATAAGTATATGTATATAATATGTATCATCATAAATGTGGACAGGTGTCATTTATAGTATAATTAGTACTATACTGTTTATTATTATTATAATTATACAGTGTGAGTTGCAATAAAGTTTTCAGCAGTATAAAAAAGCAGAAAAAACTGTATGCATGCTATAAAAATACCAACCACATGATGGTGTGGATTGAGCGAGGTACGCTATAGTGGCTCATTATGTGCTTAATCAAACTTAATCAACAAATGTGTGAGGGACATTTGTTTATATCTTGTTGTGTATAAAGCCTGTTACTCAATGTCTATCTAAGCTATGCCTGCATATGATGATATCAATCTATATAATTGTGAACTAATGAATATCTGTGTGTGTCCCTATAGTGTACTGACGTTATAACTTTCATTAATTGTAGCATTGTGATGGCCAATTGCAAGTGAATGGAATGCTGCACACCACTTGCGAAGGGAGTGTTTATTTGCTGATGACTATTTGCTATATAAAATTCAAATGCACACACTGTGCATATTATTATATTATAGGCAATGTATATAGCAGTTGATCAACCCTTGACTAAGTATATGTAGATATATGTATATGGAGTGTGTTGTATCTTAATTAAGTTTTATTTGATGCAAAAGACTATATTAATCAAGTGATTGCAGCTGACTCACCAAAACATCATACTGAAACCTTTGACCTGGGTGGGTATCAATTACGGACACTAACCCTAACTGAACTTTACAGTCTGCGCCTGTGCAGTGTTTGTGCCTGGCTGTGGTGGCTCCTGCCAGCTGGTGCAAACAATCACAAGGAAATAATTCGCTGAGTCAACCTTGGAGAGGCTTCAGAAGTGATAAAAGCAACAGAGCTGTAGAGTCCAGGCACAGTGGAGAGTGGAGAGCGTTACAGAGTGGCCATCTGTTTCCTGGTCAGTGCATACACCAGCTTCCATGCCTGTAGTGAGGGTCTTGTCTAGGAAACAGTACGTTATTAGATTAACTTTCAATTAAATGCTGTTATTCGCTCTAACATAGCCACCATGAATAATTATGGTTAATGTGCTTCTGTATGGCAAGGTTTGTACAGTGTATATATATATATATACATCCAGGTGTATGCATATATATTTATGTGTGTGTATGTGTGCGATTGTTTGCTTGTGTGTGCTTACACTATAAATTGTTATTACTACATGTATAATTAAAGTACTTTATGCAAATGTGCATGCTTGTTGATATATATGAATAAGATAACAATATCAATTATGTTGGGAGACAAGGTATTGTGACCAGGATCAATAGCTCATGCGGCTGGAACTCTGGATTAGATCGTAGGTCTTGAGTTCAAAACACTGTTGCTGGTCCTTAGTCTCCTGTCACCTTTACCTTGTTACAAGTTCCCAGCTCACAAACATATAAATAGCTACAGCATAATTATTACATTTTCTTTACATATCTGACCTTTGCTCTCATTTTATCATCAGTGTAGAGCCCATGCACAAGAAGGTCTTCCTAAGTCAAAGTAATTCTATTGTATTAATTAAGATACTGTAATATCCTTTAACATGAAACTATGAATATAGTTATAAACCACAGTGTGCATAAATTGAATGAAACTTGTATATATATATAAGAAATCGAGATAATACAACCATTGGTAAACAAGTACAAGAGCTTTCTATATAGTTTCTGTTTTGCTCTATTAATTCTCCTCATCGAGTATACAGTACTTCCTCAACTGAGCTGAATTGTAGTGGAACAAGTGATATATAGCTATGTACGTATGTTAGTAATACTTTATTGCTATACACACAGAAATATATATGTCGACTTGCTGTTTATTGTATAAGTATGCACTGATAGGAATAAACTTCAATATTGCTCTGTCAATGTCACTCTTGCAATCTTCTTATGCAGTTCATCGATTCACTTCAACTGAGAATGAAAGTCTCCACAATTCTAGTTGCCCTTATTGTGGTCCTGTCTGAGATGCACTCATCAAATGCATTCAGCACACATATTGACCCGGACATCTTTGCTACTGGAGATTGTGGTAAGAGCCATTTCACAGCCTCACCCACGGGAAGGCTCAGCCACAACTTTTATGACAAAGTCGGGAACATAATGCTTCATGTCGACTACCGTGTGAACTGGGGTGGCAACACAAATACGCTATACCTTAACACTTACAAAGGAGACTGGGGGGCACCGCAGCTTGTTACAGGTATCGCCTCAACTCCTGGAACAGTGGTGGAACTTCTGGTCTGTGCTAGAGCAAATGACTTCTCAATTACATTCAATAAAAAGCAAGTGGCAACCTACAACTATCGCATTCCCGGGGCTGTAGTCACTCGATTTGAATATCAAAATAACGGATATGAATCCACAGTGATGGAACTGTGTATTGTGTACTCTTCATAGCCCCAATCTGTGTTTAATATAGGTTTTGTAATAGAATTACATAGACTCTCCAAATTATGGAAGTCTTGCTGCATTTAGGATTGAACAAGATCACTCATTTTTACGAACAATCATAATTATGCCAATACTGATTAATTTTATAATGCCTAGACCACTTTGATTACCGTTATGTAGCTATTGGCCACTGTTATCAATCAATACCTTTATTCTTCAATACACCTTACTGTCTTGAACATTCTGCTGCATGCACTTAATGATTGTGTCATCATAAATGTGGAGAGGTGTCATTAATAGTATTATTAGTACTATATATACGGTTTATTATTATTATAATTATGCAGTGCAAGTTGCAATAAAGTGTTTAGCTGCATAAGAACGAAAAACTATGCACATGCTATGAAAATAGCAGTACATATAAATGCTGCATGTAAAATTAGCAACCACATGATGGTGTGGATCTAGCGAGGTACGCTAGTGGCTCATTATGTGCCTAATCAAACTTAATCCTCAAATTAAATTATCACAAAATTATTGAGTGATTTTGAGTGATTGCAGCTGGGTATCAATTATAGACACTAACCCTAACGGAACGTTACAGTCTACATACATGTGCAGTGTTTGTGCCTAGCTTCGGTGGCTTCTGCCAGCTGGTGCAAACAATTACAAGAAAATGATTAGATGAGTCAACCTCGGAGAGGCTTCCAAAGTGATAAAAGCAACAGAGCTGCGGAGTCCAGGCACAGTGCAGTGGAGAGCACTACAGAGGGGGCCGTCTGTTGTTAGTGCATGCACCAGCTTCCATGCCTGTAGCGAGGGTTTTGTCTGGGAAACAGTACGCTATTAGATTAACTTTCAACTAAATGCTGTTATTCGCTCTAACGTAGCCAACGTGAATAATTATGGTTAATGTGCGTGTGTATGGCAAGGTTTGTACAGTGTATATATATAATATACATTCGGGTGTATACATCGAATCGGGTGTTTGCACATATTATTCATGTGCATGTGTGTGTATGTGTGCGATTGTATATTTGTGTGTGCTTAAATTGTTTTACTACATGTAGAAAATACTTTTGTGTGCAAATGTGCAAGCTTGCTGAGTAAGGCAACTATATAAATTATGTTGGGAGACAAGGTATTGCGAGCAGGATGAAAAGCTCATGTGGCTGGATCTCCTATTTGGACAGAAAGTCTCGAGTTCAAGCTCTGTTGTGGTCCTTTCTCTCCTGTCACCTTTACCTTGGTGGTGCCAAGTTCCAGCTCAAACATGTACGCATGTAGCTACAGCATAATAATTATCATGTTTTCTTTACATATCTAACCTTTGATCTCATTTGATCATTAGTATATACCATATATAGTGCTGAGCCCATGCACAAGTGGTTCTTCTTAAGTCACACTAATTCTAATTAAGATACGTACTGTAATATTCATTAGCAGGAAACTATGAATATAGTTGGACCACAGTGCATATAATACATGAAATTTGTGTATACATATATAAGAATCCAGATAATACAACCGTTGATAAACGAGTACAAGAGCATTTTAGTGTTCTATATAGTTTCTGCGTTGTTGTTTATTATCCTCTTCATAAGTATACTTCCTCAACTGAGCTGAATTGGAACAAGTGGTAGACTGTGGCTATATATGTAAGTTAGCAATGCTTTATTGTTATACCAACTGTATATATGTATATATCTCGACTTGCTGTTTAGATATTGTGTGCACTGCCATGCACAAATTTTAATATTGCTCAATCAATGGAACTTTTCAATATTCTTATATAATTATACAGTTCAGCACTCCACTTCAACTGAGAATGAAAGTCTCCACAATTCTAGTTGCGCTTATTGTGGTCCTGTCTGAGATGCACTCTTCAAATGCATACAACACACATATTGACCCGGACAGCTTTGCTATTGGAGATTGTGTTGAGGGCCATTACACAACCCCACCCACAGGAAGGGTCGCGCTCAATTTGTATGACAAAGATGGTAACACAATCCTTCATGTCGACTACCGTGTGAAGTGGCGTACCTACACAAATATATACAATTGTCCTGGACACTCACAAAGGAGGCTGGGGGCCAGAGCAGCCAGTTACAGGTATCGCCTCAACTCCTGGAACAGTGGTGGAAATTCTGGCCTGTGCTAGAGAAAATGACTTCTCAATTACATTCAATAAAAAGCAAGTGGCAACCTACAACTACCGCATTCCCGGGGCTGTAGTCACTCGATTTGAATATCAAAATTACGGATATGAATCCACGCTGATGGAACTGTGTATTGTGCACTCTTCATAGCCTCAATCTGTGTTTAATATAGGTTTTGTAATAGAAGAGCATAGACTCTCCCAAATTATGGAAGTCTCGCTGCATTTAGGATTGAACAAGATCACTCATTTTTACAGACAACCATTGTTATACCAATATTGATTATTTTTATAATGCCTAGACCACCTTGATTACTGTGATGTAGCTATTGGCCACTGTTATCAATACCTGCTTTATTTTATACACTTTACTGTCTTCAACCAGCCACATACGTACGTATCATTCAGGCACTATAATATATGTACATTCCATGCAGTAAACAATAATAATGCATGTCCGTACATACATATATCCACTAGTGCACTGTAGACTGTTTCATAAGCCTATCATAATATATAATACGCATCATTTAAAGCCGTATATATGTAGCATGCATTGATCAATCGCAACTATATGAATAGTGTATATATATACAATACTGTTTCATAAGCCTATCATATTGTATAATTATATGCATTATTTATAACCGAATACATGTAGCATGCATTGATCAATCAGTCGCAGTGTATACGTATGTACATTTTGTGCCAGTTAAAATGTTGAACATGTTGGGGTAGTCAATGTGAAAGTCAATGATTTGCAGCTGAAATTATAGAAATATTGTATAAAAATGTATATGTAGTAATTGTGGCTCCATGCATAGCTTACCAAGAACTGCTATGAAATATGTAGCTATAGATAGTCTCACAGTTAACAACGCTGGCTGATGGCCAATGTAATGTTTCCCACATTTCTTGGTGGAACTGTGTGATTCTTGACCAGGTCTTAAGGTCCGTACCAATTTGTTCATCACTCCCCAATGCATTGTATCGATAGCTATAGTATAATATA
>OX465034.1:9381742-9456929 GCA_949841015.1 Aplysina aerophoba
AGGAAAACCCATTTTCATCATAACAGTGTCCATTCATCTTGCATCTGGTAGTGCAGACTGTTGAGAAGCTAGGATATATTAATGCAATACAAATATATACTATAGCTATGCATGTGTTTGAGTTATAAAATGAGTCCTTATACTTCACTGCATATACTCAGCTATGCATCTTCTCACTTGTACTCGCATTATATATTACTTCTATTTACAAGTTTTCATTTGAGATTACATCGTGTTCATGCAGTGTATGTGTGTGTGTGTGTTTGTGTGGTGTGTGTGTGTTTGTGTGGTGTGTGTGTGTGTGTGTGTGTGTGTGTGTGTGTGTGTGTGTGTGTGTGTGTGTGTGTGTGTGTGTGTGTGTGTGTGTGTGTGTGTGTGTGTGTGTGTGTGAGTATGAGCGTGTGTGTGTGTTTGTGTGTGTGTGTGTGTGTGTGTGTGTGTGTGTGTGTGTGTGTGTGTGTGTGTGTGTGTGTGTGTGTGTGTGTGTGTGTGTGTGTGTGTGTGTGTGTGTGTGTGTGTGTGTGTGTGAGTATGAGTGCACACACATACCTGTGAATGTGCACAATGTGGCTTCTATGCATACCACACCTCTAACTGTGTGGGGTTTATACGTATGGGGGCGGGCTGTCTGTGTGCACATGCAGATGAGTATGTATGTGCAGGATCGTGCATATTATTTTATGCATGTATGTGGTTGGTGGTCCGTGCAGGCTTGTGTATGATTGTGTGTATATGTGTATGTGTTTGTATAATTTATTATGTGTGTTTATGTACAATAATTATGTCAGACAGTTGGACACTAGTGACTGCTTGCCATGATACAGAAGCAAGGCTTGACGTCAAGGCATCAGGGTTTAGGCGACTGGGGCAAGAGCCATGTGAGGGTATTTCACTGAAATGCCATGCAGTCAATATAATTATACAAAGCCAAGAATCTGAAGAGCATCTATTGAATGTATCTTATTAGCAAGAAAAGAAAAGGTACTACGAGAGGGCAGCATTCATACCGGCCCATGATTATTTTTCATCGGATATGCTACATCCGATCGAGTGCATAGCATTAATTCTTCAAGTGCCTAAGATCCATGATGCCGGGTGCTATATATAGCTACTGGCAATTGCATGTGTGCGGTGCCTCGTGTTTCTTATAGATACCCACGTTTACTCACTATGATATAAACTCACGCTGCGCTGACAGCGATGCCGGGGGAATCACTGTTGCGTTTGCTGTGGAGCTCAATGACGAGCTTCATCGCACCAAACTGCCCTCCTCGACTTGGGTACCTTCCCTCGTTCCGTACCACCGTCTCGGCCCCGTCCACATCAGCTACGATAACCATGTACTTGCCTGGAAAGACCTTCAGTCTGAACACCCTTCCATGCTTATCCTTAACTTTCTCGTAAAATTTCGGCAGAGGCGTCGCTAAGAGTTCAGGTCCTACGCCGAACAACCAAGACGACCCTCGCTCCGTGGGCATATCCTCAAACCTTCTTCCTCCGCCATTGACGGCTACAGATGTGGAGGCTGACATCCATTGCAGCAAATTAATGGCGTGACGCCAGATGGGGACGGCTAGCTGTCGCAGCATCCTGCTGGCTTTCAGAGCCATCTGCAGTGGAACAGCATGAAGTCGTATGCATACCGGTATATAGGCATAATTGCATGCAAGCAGTCTGTAATCAATTTTTCGAGTTAAAAAACTCGTTGGGCTGCCGACCCAACTCGAACTACTTGCTGTCTCCATTCGCAAGTCAGGACACGACAACATAATAATTCAGAGCAATGCAACAATATATGCCCATACAGCAAGTATGAGTACACAGTTTCACTCAGGCATGGACACACAGACACAGACAGACTGTGCATACATTTCCTTTTTATTCTTCCTCATTTAGAAACAATCTAGTCTGGCTATATAGCTAGAGACCGTCCCACTAAGCACCCCGATGATTAGATGGGACGGTCTAGCTAGCCAGACTACCAACAATCTGTTTAGTCATGGACATGTTATACCCCCTAGCCACATTGATTGTAGTTCTGCGTTTCAAGATATAAGCACAATTAAGAATGCAGTGACACACACACACACACAGACAGGTCGCAGGGACACAGTAGTAGGCCTTTAGTCGGGCAGTAGTGGATTTCATTCGAGTACAAACAGGGCGCGCTGCTGGAGACAATTCTTAGACGGCAAGCTACGTAAGCTTTCCTACACGCGACACATAAGCAGGTAATTCTCATTGCTAATACATATAATACACCAACTCTGCCAAGAGTTATAATTATTAATTTTTGCAATAATTGCATTATTGATAAGCTCATGGAATAATGCAAATTGAAAGGCAAGCTGTAATAATGGTATATTAACCTTATAATGTTGATTACATACATAGCATACAGCATTTCATTCATTTCTGGAGGGAGAGGAATTTAATTCTCAGTGGCTTTCCCGGCTTCAATGTTGAAAGCCCGGTGTGTCCAATGTTTTCTGATTCACTGTGCAACTCCAGTGTTGTCTTCTGTAACACCTGAAGGTAGACATGGAATGGGTGCATTCACTTATGATAATTGGAATGACATTTCGACCCAATCCGGGTCCTCATCAGTGAAAGGCCTGCTACAAGTGATGACCCAAGATGTATCGATTCAAAACGTGCGATTTGCCAGTGACATCTGCCAACAATTGTCTAGCTAGTGGAGCTTCCCCAATTCTTATAACCTAGCCATGCAGACAGCTGTGGAGGAACAGCAGGAGGCTTTCACTACCTTCTGTAAGGTGTCCCTACAATGCGTCCAACCATACAGAGAACAAAACCCCACGCTACCGTCCCACATCACACACCTTAATACGTACGTACTTCAAACACATGCCCAACCCCCCAAACAGACACACAGTGAGAGAGAAGAGGAGAGCAGTGTTGATGGTTACAGAGAGAGAGAGAGGGAGAGAGGGACAGAAGGAGGAGAAGGAGAAGTGAACCAAGGAGCGAGGGACCAATGGTACATCTTACCAGACAGAAGGAGTGCATGTTTGTTGTGCATGCATGTACGTATGGCTAAACAAAATTGTGTTTCAAACTGTGTCCTTGTGTTGCATATGTGCACAACATACCCTTGCCATCAGTGACCAGACTTCTAATTCAGCCACCCTTCTCCCTGCAGTGACAAAGTTCACAGAAGCATGAAAGTTATTAGGCATGCTGGAGTTGATAGAAGGATGATTATTTTGGACCAAATGAATTGTCGCTTCTAACTGTCACTTCAATGCAACGTTTCGCCCATCGCAGGCTTTGTCAGGCATAGACATATTCGCAGAGACATATGTACGTATGATAATTTATATGACAATACAAGTAAAGAGTACAACAGAGTGCTACTGAATACATCATACCTGTCTTCCTAGAACAAAGATGGTAGCTAGAATCGAACTGAAGCTGCCATTTGCTGCTGTTTTGGCTGGGAAGGTCTTCATCAGACTATAAACAAATTCAGTCAGCCAAAACATCATTGCTCCGGCTGCTGCTACCTTACCCCGCTCACAAGCCAGTGCACACACCCATTGGTAAGTACCATACAACATCTCAACAATTATATCTAGATGAAGTGCATATGTATTCCATAAGAAATGAAGGATGTTCCATATTGTATATACTAGGCAGATGCATTGGATAATGGGGGTGAGCCTGAGCAAGCTGAAGTTGTGGCATTGTCTAATATATAGCATTTGATGCCGCATACATAGTGTATACAGTGCTTCATTGCATTGTGCCTGTATACTTGATGCATGTAACAGTAGAGAACATACGGATACATAGGTAAGATATAATAATAGTAGACTTATATTCATTCTTTGAAAAATGTCAAAACTGACAAACGTCCACATTACCCCTCCCCCTATACTCAGTTTATTCTATATGAATAATTTTCTTATTCCAACCATATTATACGTAGAGTGATCCTCTCCCCCAGGCAAGGATACAAGCATCGGAAAAAGGAATTGTGGTCTGGCCCTGTGAGCTAACTGTGAAGGGAAAGACAGAGCTTGAGTGAGCGATGCTCAGTCAAAGAAGACAGAGCAGGTAGTGATGAGAACTTTGTTACCTGACAAGAAGACGAAAAGTAGCACATACATATGCATATATTATGTCTTATGTATTAATTAGGCCACACAGTGTATTTTTGGAGTTTTCGTCTTGTAATTGATTGCAATGTGCACTCAATGGTTAGGTTGAAACATTTGAATGCACAAGGTTTTATAAAAGCCATTCTCACCACAGTAAATTTGTAAAAGCTCATACAATTGGTAAAGGAATTGTTTCAGTGAACTGAACAAGCTTGATGATAAGTACACATTGATGTACATACTACACACATACATTATACTGACTTGTGTGAAATAGACAAAGACGTACCCAAGCACATTCGTGGTCCAATTCCAAAACCGTTAACCAGAAATGGGTTGATTCCTATGCTGTCTTCACAGCGAAGCCACCTTTCTGGCTTGTACAACAAGGGGTCATCAAAGTAGTCAGGATCTGTGCCCATCAAAAGGTTAGAGATGATTACTGTCTCCTGCAAGGGAGGGAATTGTGAGAGTGAAGAGTCAATAAACATGGTTAGGAAAGGTCAAAGGTCAGGGTGCACACTCCAGCAATTTCATGGACCTGTCTCCATCATGTCAGCTATTTTTAAGATGAGTAGAGATGTCTTACAGTATTATAAACGGATTACTTTCCTTACAGTAGTAAATTATTGAGTTCACTATATTATACCCTATCTGTTGTCCAGGCAACTAAGCATTTCCACACTGACAGTAGTAAAGTGTTCAGTAGACACCCCACAACTACCTCATTCGTCGTCCAGGGAACAACATAAGTGCTTCCACTATATAGTGCAAGAGAAGTTTAACACACAAAGGATGTGCAGTACATGCCACAGTAACGTTTACGACCAACGTCCGTGCATATGGATACGGAAACGGGCGTTTGACGAGTGCAGGAATGAGTGTCCGACAAAACGGGTACCCAAAGTTGACATTGAAAGCGAAAGGCCAACACATGACGTCAGCAGGACAAATGAGTGAGAGCTTCTTCAAAGTGTCAATCTGACGACAGATATTTTGAAGAGGCTTAACGACAGAACAAGCACACTACAAATGAAGTAGAATAATTTGCCAGCGGCGTTCATTAACACATCATTGCCTGCCCACCAGTGGGTGGTGCTGAGGTCCCGCCAATGATAGAACCATCGGTAGCGGCCCTAGTAGATGGTCAATCAAGCTCAGGTGGATGCCCCATCCCCATCAGCCACTCCATCCATGCCAAGACCCAAATGCCCTTATTCCTGAGATGAGCTCTTCTTTGGATCGCTGTTTGCTTAACTTCTCTTCTGATATAATCATGCCAAAGATTCTCAATTGGATTTACGTAGGTCTGGGGAGTCTGGGGGTGTTGTCCACCAGTTGATGCCTTTTTGTTCCTAAATCTTCTTGCAAGCTTCGAGCAATGTTTTGGATCGTTATCCTGGACAAAGCGACAGCCATCTGGATATACATCATTGGTGAATGGCAGAAGTGACGATCTTAAGGTGGGTGCAAATAAAGGAGCATTCATTTTCCCCTCAAAGATACACAATTTAGCTTGATGCCTGTCATGAACCTTCAGTGGGTGTTTTGGCTTCAGTTTATAGCCTTTTTTGTAACTACATTGGGTTTCGATTTGCATCGTTGTTTCTTCAGTATATATGATGTCATCAAAAGCCATTTCTCTATTCCTGTGCAAAGTTGAGCTTCTCCTTATTCATGTCACGAATCACCTGGCAGTCTCTCGTTCCCTATGTTGTCCAGCCAAGATCCTCCCTCCAACGCAGTAAACTTCACACTTCAACTCCCTCTGCTTCAGAATCACGACCATCTCCTTCATAGTGGTTCCCAGTGGCTTCTCCATTTGCTTCTTGATTGTGTCATGTATGCTAGCTGTAATCTTTGATGCACGAATCGTTCCTGGCTTGCAAGAAATACTGCCAGTCTCCTTGTAGCGACAAAGGAACTTCAGTACACCTACACTGGCGACCGAGTATCCCTCTTCTGCCAAACAGATGAACGATAGTAAACAAGGATTCTCTGCTTTACGTACGTAGTCTGAAAAAAACATCTTCAGATGCTTCAGGCACAAGATGAATGAACACTCTGAAAAGGAGACAGCATGCCGTGCACACAAACACTCGAAAGGCAAAAGTAACACATTGATCACTCCACAAACATACTTTACAAAAATGGGCGTGCCTATGATGTCAACTGGTACGGGCTTCCCACGGGTGCGGGTACGGGCACACACACACACACACACACACACACACACACACACACACACACACACACACACACACATTGCGCACACACACACACACACACACACATAATTATACACACACACTGCACACACACACACTGCACACACACACACACTGCACACACACACACTGCACACGCACACACACACACACACACACTGCACACACACACACACTACACATACACACACTCATTGCACACACACACACACACACACACACACACACACATATATACACACACACACTGCACACACACACACTGCACACACACACACACTACACAAGCATACATACATCACAATACGTTCATACAAGCACCTTTTTGGGAATGATGTATCCTCCAACTTCCACATCCACAGGTAGTGAACGTGGGATGCCTCCTGCAGTAGGTAACAACCTGAATGAAAAGAAGGATGAGAAAATGGCTGACCAGATTCTTCCTAATACATTTGTCAGTTGTGTGCCAGTACGCTGTGCAGGCATGTCAGTTAGCATTTCAATAAAGAGAGACTACTGAACAAGTGACATGCAGCATTAGTTACACCACAGCCTACAAACACACACGCGCACGCACACACACACATACCTTACACTCTCCTTAAAACATGCCTTGATAAAGGGCATCTTCTGCAGTGCTGCATCATCGATGGACCCAACTCTCCCCACCACAGACAGGACCTCTTTGCGGGCCTCCTCCTGCACTTCAGGGTACTTGGACAGGTGGTACAAGGCAAAGGCGGCTGTGTTGGCCGTCTGTATTGGTAGATAGCAAGTGAACAGTGTTCCAGTGGTGTGAGGATGGGTCAGCACTAATGACAAGGTGGATAACAAGTGACCAGGGTTCCAGTGGTGAGAGGATTGGTAATAACAAGTGACCAGGGTTCCAGTGGTGAGAGGATTGGTGATAACAAGTGACCAGGGTTCCAGTGGTGAGAGGATTGGTGATAACAAGTGACCAGGGTTCCAGTGGTGAGAGGATGGGTCTGCACTACTGCTACTAAAGTGAAGACCAGTTCACACTCTTCTGGTTACCACTTTTGTTCAGTGCACAGGAGTTAAATGTTTCATCACTCTTTCCTAGCAGCACTTGTGTATCTGGTATGCTGTAAGTATCTTGGCACACCACCTATTGGAACTACAGCTGGCTGTCCTGTATACAGTGGAACCTCTCAGTTCACACTGTTCTATATTGGACCATTACCCCAACCCAGAGTGCTGCACAGGAGCAGTGCTGAACACCCAGGGGAAGAGTCACTCTACTCCACTGATTGGAAGTCAGCAATTGTATACAAGTTCCAAATGCACACAATGTGCTGAACATCCCAGTATGTCAGTACATACATACGTGTAATGTGATGTGAATGACACCCATCGGTACGTTTCAAGGGCTATTATATATACAACAATGCCCAGAAGCAAGAGATTACAGCCAACTGCAAACTCTACTAACTCACTGTGTCAGTGGCAACAGCCATTGTCCCTCCGATGTTTAAAACTATTTCATTCTCATTCATTCCCTGTTCTACCCACTGCTCTAAGAATGTATGTTCCTCTACATCAGCCGATGCTGAATAACTTCTCATTGCTTCCTGCACCAAGTTCCTCAGTCCTGCCATGCTTCGAGCCCAGCCCTCACAAGCTAGTTTGAAAGACTTCACTGGCAGTGTCTTCAACCACCACTTTGGGTACTTGTTGGCGATCATTGAGTTGTCCAGAAAAGCAAGAAAACCGTGTACAGAAGCTGCCCCCGGGGAATTAGGTCCTTGAAATGATGCCCCCTTTGGAATAAGAAACATGGAAATACCTCGATTTGGGGGAAGATGGTGGAACGAATAGAAAATTAGTAAATCACATTAATTCTGTGATGACTTGCACTACTGTCCATTCCGAGCAATAGAGAATGACTGAATCACAGATTGGTGGATATCTATAGAATAAGCTTAACAATACCTGAGCTGCTAGGAATAGACACAGTACTACTCATATCTTGGACTACCCCACCCTGGACTGGTGCAGTCCAAGAGGTGAGCACTATGTACGTATGTCTAAACAGTGTGAACTGTAAAGTCACCATTCAAAACGCTACGTTCCGTATTCTCTCGTCACTATAAATATTCGTCCCCTGCTAGAAACCTGTCCAAATGCATTCTATTTACTGATGAATTTCCGGTTTTCAAATATTCGTTCCAAATCTAATTGTGACCAAGTGACAAATTTTTCTGGCCACAATTTGTGATGAGTTTTATAGAGAATACGGTACATAATTGCCTTCGGCTACCTTCATCAGTGATAGTAGTATAAAGCACTCCTACCCACTGGACCTCACCAAAGCTGAAGTCATTGACCATCATCCACACACCATGACGTGATGTCTCTTAAATAGTTGGCACATTCAAAGGAACCAAGGCACACTGAACAGAGAATAAGTCACCCTACCTGAGATGTACAAGGCACTTTTAGAAGAGTACTGCACTACTTGTAATCACACAGCTGTCCCGTTTCCTACTGTGGTAAGACAGGGTCTTGTTAACATCATGTTTATTCATGCCTACTATTTCTGTCATCATCACCTGTCACCAATACTTATTTATTTGTAGGAGTGCTGATGCAAGAAACTCACGCTGTAGCGACATTGGTGTCGCTCAATCCCATACGCTTCCTGTCAAGTTCCAGGATGAGCTTCATCACTTCCAACTGTATACCGCGACTGGGATATTTGCCTTCGTTACGAAAGATCGCCTCAGCCCCTTCCACATCACCCACCACGACCAAGTATCTGCCAATCCCGATCTTGATTCTGAACACCTTGCCGTGTTTCTCCTTCATCTTACTGAAGAATACACCCTGAGGCGTGGTGAACATTTCCAGACCGGCACCGAACAACCACGACGATCCTCGTTCTGTGGGCATTTCCTCGAATCGTCTTCCCCCGCGATTGCCTGCAGCTACAGCAGACCTGGAGGTAGACATCCATTGGCGCGAGTTGGCGGCGCGAGGCCAGAAGGGTTTTAGCGATTGCCACAGAACCCTCAGAGACATCCTAGTTTAGCTGGCTCAGGTCCCATTAGTGTTAGGGTTAGGTTAGCAAATTTAATTTCGTCCCCTTTTTACCTGATCCTAGCTAGACTAGAAATATCCTGGCGACAAGTAAGAGCCCACAAAATTAATTATGAGGTGACACAATGTGGACCCTCGTAACAAATTTTGATGCAAAATCTGTTCCCTACCATAAAATATGTTCCCCAGGTGGCCATGGGTCGCTATATTATGACAAATATGGACCCCCACTGAAACCGTAAGATCTGTTCCACTATTCTTCTATCCTCTGAAAACTTTAGAGGTGTCATTTAAGTGTCCTAAAAGTAGCACCAGCACAACCATTTCAGCTATGAATGGCATCATGCTCATTGCTGGAAAATGGGTCTGTTCCCAAACCACCAATACACACACACCAAACATACAAATGCACACAATGATACTGAAATGCTATAAATATTGCCTATGCTCGGAGGCGTTAATGTGCATGGAACATATTTCTATTTCTTAATCGCACCTCCGTAACAGGAGGTGCAAGAGGCGCGTAGTCAGGTAGCTAGCTATACTAAGTTGCACCCACGACACTGAGAATTCCTGGAATCATGGAACAGCACTAGACTTCCTGCACCCTTGGCCACCCACATAATAGTCTCCTTTGTGCCATGCATACATGGAGGGCAATAGCCCATAAAATTATTGGTGTAATATTGCATACACACAATGTAGGAGTGAGCAACAAAGCATGGAACTGAAGGAAGTGAGCATTGTGTGGGTATAATCTCTCACTTGTTCAAAAGCTATGAGAGCTTAAGTTATACCCAGCTTGCACGTTCTGTTGGCCCGGTTCCAATTTTACTGTAATGTTGTCTAATCTAGACCAATTCCACATGTACACAGCTATGATTCATGTATGTATAATGCCCCTGATGTGTGTAAATATAATAAGGAAAAGCACATACAAAGTACCAATGCACTCACATGCACAAGAATGACAATGTAATGTGATAATGTTGTAGAGGCTCCTTGCTACGGGGCTGATAGCAAATGGATTAATTACTTGAGCAGTATACGTAGCACAAGGGGTCAAATACACCAGGACGTTTCGGCTGCGTAGGCCTTCGTCAGCTGGACTAACTGACAGAATACAGGTGAGAAGCTGTTGTTTATATACCGGTGGTAGGACGTGTGGTGATGGTGGGTAAAATGTCGTGCAACACACTGTAATAATCATTATTGAGTTTGTTCATATTAGCCAAAAGATTCACAATTTTCTAGACATCTTGGCAGCATTTGCTATTTTCATCAGTGATAGCGTGCAAATCACTCCTACAATGCGCTAGTGACAGTAATAATAGGCATGAAGAACGTTAAAATAATATTAACAAAACTAATTAGCTATCAAACCACAGTAGGAATCAGTCAATGGACAGTTGTGCGATTACCAGTAGTACATTACTCTTCTAAGGGTGTCTTGTACATCTGGGCAGTTCAAACAAGTAGCTAGCTATAGAGACAGAAAGGTGTTAATTTAAGGCGTCATGCGAACCAAGTAAAGTATAGTGCATGGATTGGAGCAAGCACAGAGATACAGATTCTACGGTAGCCAAATGTTCTGACGGTATACACTTCGTATTATTGACCATGCAGAGATTGGTGTGACCATCGATCGTGCTGCTGGTGCATTGTGTCGGCTATATATAGAGGATATGCATGACCTCCGCCCACTTTGCGGTAGAAAGGTAGAATCAATAACGCCCACAAGGAGCTGAGACAGAACATGCATAGCTTAATGCATGTGAGTGTATGACTTAAAGAGTTCATAATAGAATTACAGGGAGCTTAAAAATGTGTATCATAGTTAAAGAGGTTTCTAAATTTAGCAACAGGACTGACAGACGTGGTGAGGTGTTCAAGGAGTTCACAGCTGGTCTTCGCTTTAGCCCCCATCTCCGCTCCATTGGCCTGCAGCACATGCTCCAGAACAGTGGTGGTCAGGTCAGAGGACTCGCAGAGTGGACAGGGTCGCTGCCCCCCCCCAACATGGTTGGACATGAGCCTACTTAGCATCTGCAGGCCCCTGGTGCATGTGCTGAATTTCCGTAGTTCATCACTGACTCCTACAGCCTCAGCCACCCCACACACTCCTGCACCATTGCCACTACCGCGGAGCCTTCACTCAGCATATCTTGCGGAGCTGCTCACGATCTAATTTTTGCAGTTCCTCTTTCTGACACCTGGCTGTGACCTCTGCCCTCCCAGCATGCCCTTATCTCCACTCCATGGGCCAGTAGCACATGCTCCAGAACAGTGATCGTCACGCTACAGGACTCTTCCAGTTCCATGCACTCCTTGACAAGACATGTGCTGGAGATGCCGTCATGACTCAGAGTCTCCGCCACCCTGCCACTCACACTCCTCGAGTCCGAGTCCAACACTCTTTGCAAGAAACCCAGCTTCCTCTCCAGGATCCTATACTGAACCGTTGAAAACCCTTATGATGACAGCAGCAGTGTTCGAGCAATGCTTGGGCCACTTCAGGATCCTCTTGGCTAGTTCACCCTGAAAGGATTTGAACTCCTCAGTCATGGCATTCGTCATTACCCATGCAGTTTTCACAGCCAAAGAGTAGTACTGGCATCACACATGATTCCACTACAGATCGAGAGGAAAGGGGCTGAGGTCACCCTGGAATACTCCAATGTTGCCCTAGAGAAAGAAGGCTCTCCTGGCTTTCTTTATATTTTCTGCTATGGAACGCGTGGCCAACAGATCTCTCTGCCACCAGAAACCCAGGCACTTACCAACGCCCTTGGTTGGCAGGACTTCCCCTCACAGTGCACAGACGATAGTCATCCCTATGACTCCTCCTGAAAGCAACCACTTCACACTTATCTGCACTCAGGCTCAGGAAGTTCTGCTCAGCAAATTTCTCAACCATCGTTGCTTGGCCTCTAGGGATGCCTTATACTAGTGGACAAGGGATGCCCTACTAGTGGCCAAGGTTTTGACATCATCAGCATGGAGGAAGCCCCCATAGAAGTTGCTGATGGAGAGACCCAGCCTGAGGCCTGCAACTGCCTGAGAAGGGGATCCATGACAAGCAGGAATAGGGCAGGAGAGAGCACTGAGCCTTGTTTCACCCCTCTCTGGACGTGGAACTCTTGAGAGAGTCTTCCACCCAGCCTCACCCTACATTTTCCACCAACATACATACCAAAGTTGTCTTTCGTGGATAAAGGGTTATAAACTGCACTGGCAGCAATGCTGGGGGAGTCGCTGTTGCATGCGTTTGCTGTGGAGCTCAATGACGAGGTTCATCGCACCAAACTGCCCTCCTCGACTTGGGTACCTGCCCTCGTTCCGTACCACCTTCTCGGCCCCGTCCACATCAGCTACGATAACCATGTACTTGCCTGGAAAGACCATCAGTCTGAACACTCTTCCATGCTCATCCTTAACTTTCCCATAAAATATCGGCAGAGGCGTATACGTAGTTAAGAGTTCAGGTCCTATGCTGAACAACCAAGATGACCTTCACTCGGCAATAATCCACCAATTCTGCCAACAGTTATTAATTTTTGCAATAATTGCATTATTGATAAGCTCATGGAATAATACAAAATGAAAGGCAACCTGTAATAATTATAATAATGTTGGTTACATACATAGTAACTGTATACAGCATTTTGTTCATTTTTGGAGGGGGAGGAATTTAATTCTGAGTGGCTTTCCCGGCTTCAATGTTGAAAGCCCGGTGTGTCCAATGTTGTCTGATTCACTGTGCAACTCCAGTGTTGTCTTCTGCAACACCTGAAGGTAGACATGGAATGGGCGCATTCACTTATGACAATTATGCTGTACATACATACGTAGGTACCTACAAAATGGTGTTTCCAACTGTGTCCTTGTGTTGCATAATTATGTTCACATACCCTTGCCATCAGTGACCAGACTTCCAATTCAGCCACCCTTCTCCCTGCAGTGACAAAGTTCACAGAGACATATGTACGATAATATGACAATACAAGTAAAGAGTACAACAGAGTGTTACTGAATACATCATACCTGTCTTCCTAACTACCTTACCCCGCTCACAAGCCAGTGTACACACACATCAGTAAGTACCATACAACATCTCTACAATATATATATATATATAGATGAAGTGTGTATGCCTTCCATAAGAACGAAGAGTATTCCATATTGTACATAATAATATAAAATTTCATATTGTACTCACACACTCAGCATAGACAATTATCACTCTACGTATAGAATAAGAATATAGTTCATATAGAACTGAGTATACGTAGGGGGGGAGGGGTAATATGGACGTTTGTCAGTTCTGACAAAGTCTCAAATAATTAACCCTTAGTTTCGAAGTTCAAAATTCCCACCAAAACTATTAAAGCCGTAGATAAAATGGCAGCGTCCAGACGAGAACCAATATCGGTGTGCATTACGCACTATAGTCCTTTCTTACAGACGAAACAACTACAGTGAGGATTTTCTCGTGTGTGACCAGGAACCAGGAGGATTCTTGGTAGTTATTTGCCGTTGTGTAAACACAACAAAAGATGATCATTGAAAATCTGAGCGGAATCACAGCTGGGAGTCCGATGGTTGGGACTCCAATTATTTTGGCCCGGAGGGAGACCAATCAATCCAGGTCTAATTATAGACCTGGGTTCAATTCCCGGTGGCTCCACCTTTCTTTCCTGCTCTTTCGCCATTTCAGAGGTCTTCGGACATAATGGCATGATCCAAAGGTCTATAATTAGACCTGGATTAATTGGTCTCCCTCCGGGCCAAAATAATTGGAGTCCCAACCATTGGACTCCCAGCTGTGATTCCGCTCAGATTTTCAATGATCACAACCATATGCAGCTAATATCATATAATCTAATCAACAACAAAAGATGAAGACGGTCCATTCGGTCTAGGATGATGGGCTTGAAGTTAATGTAAGTGTGCGGTGTGAAGCTGAAAATAAGTCTACAGCTGTCACCCCTTAGGATTGTAGGGTCGATGTTGGCTCTCATTGCTTTGTATACACCCACACGCACAAATATGGACAGCTACTTTTGTCAAGGAAGACGGTGTCAGCATGGTACCGCTTAATGGTTCGCCGAGCGGGCGACGAGAAGACCGGATAGGTGTGCCGAGTGAAAGCTCCACATTGCTACAGGACCCCTGAAGCGGAAGTTGCTGTTCCAACTTTGTAGTGCTAAGAAAACAACTCAAATCTCGCGTGCTCCGTTATGACATCTAAACGTGTTAACCGGCGTTTAAGGGCTAATAATACTACGACACATAAATGTGTCCACTGGCGTTAAAGGGTTAATATAAGACTACTATAATTATATACTTTAAGTATGTATATGTTCTATACTGTTACATGCAGTGTTCTCGCCAGAATTTTGAAATAGGCGGTGCAGGGGGATAGAGTCCAAAGTAGTGCTGAGCGATAGTATCGATTATGCGATTATCGCGATAGTAAATTTACTATCGCGATGGTGAAAGTGAACAGGAGCTGTCACGATAGTGGCCTAGTTACAGTAGAACCAAACCCCTAAGATTTTTCTCAGATTATCACTAGAGATAGTTGATCAATCGCTTCCTAAGACCGTTAAACTCAAGCGCTTTACCAGAACGATTGCAGCAAAGAACTTCGTGCGCATCCGCCATTTTCTGTGACATCACTACCGGAAGTAAGCCGATAAGCTTGCAACAAAAAAGTTTGCTGTTGCTGGGAAGACTGCTTCACACTATTGCATACAACGACTTTTGTGTTGGAATTATACATCTATCCATTTCAATTACTTGTCATAGTGTTTATGTGCCAAGCAGTTCGGAGATCGAATTATCAGACCCAGTATTGGTAAACAAACTACGTGAAACTATCGAATATCATGACTATTGCCTCAGCCACTATTGTGATAGCAGAAAATTTACTATCGCTCAGCCCTAGTCCAAAGTACTAGTCTCGAATCCAGCCCCTATCTTCCGTGAGTGTCACTATTACACAATTGATTGCTATGTACTTGCATGTGTATAACTGTTTGGTAACAATTATTGAATACAGGTCGGCTTTGCATGCCATCATTCTTATGGGGGGTGCAGCAGCCTCAGAAACACTGATAAGGGGGTATATTTGAACAATAGGGGGGTGCAGCACCCCCCAAAACAGCCTAGAGAGAACACTGGTTACATGCATCAAGTATACAGGCACAATGCCATGATGCATTTGATGACGCATACACTATGTATGCGGCATCAAATGCTATTGGACAGGCCACGTTGTAACATGTTTTAAGTCACTGTGGTCTGGCCCTGTGAGCTAACTGTGAAGGGAAAGACAGAACCTGAGTGTGGTGCTCAGTCAAAGAAGACAAAGCAAGCAGTGATGAGAACTTTGTTACCTGACAAGAAGGCGAACGTAGCACAGATGCATATACGTATACGTGGTATGTGTTAATTAGGCCACACACTGTATTTTGGAGTTCTCGTCTCGTAATTGATTGCAATGCGCACTCAATGGCTAGGTTGAAACATTTGAATGCAAAAGGATTTATCAAAGCCATTCTCACTACAGCAAAGTTGTAAAAGCTGGAAAAGGAATTAGTTCATTGAACTGAACGGCCAGAACACTGAAACAGTAACCTACGGCAACGTTTTGGCAAGCTACGGCTGCCTTCATCAGTGAATAATTGACACTTACAGGCACGAATGCAAAAATGCAAAAGGGCAGTCAGACGATGATGTGGTCACGTGAAGTAACGCGCTTGATTAACTAAATACATAACAAAACCTAAATATAACAAAAGGAAATGGTGGTGGTGATGATAGAATTAAAATAACAATGGGATTAATTATAGTTTAGTAACTTAATTATTACATTGTATTAGGTTGTGTCCTATTGTTATTTTAATTCTATCATCACCACCACCCTTTCCTTTTGTTATATTTAGGTTATGTTATGTATTTAGTTAATCAAGCGCGTTACCTCACGTGACCATATCATCATCTGACTGCCCCTTTTGTATTTATACATGTGTGGCTGTAAGTGTCAATTATTCACTGATGAAGGCAGCCGTAGATTGCCGAAACGTCTGAATTACTGTTTTAGTGTTCTGGCTAGTACAACAAATCGATCGATATGAGTCTACCTAGCCACTCAGGTCTATATCGTATTGAACTGAACAAGCTTGATGATAAGTACACATTTATGTACATACATACTACACACATACATTATACTGACTTGTGTGAAATAGACAAGGACGTACCCAAGCACATTCGTGGTCCAAATCCAAAACCGTTAACCAGAAATGGGTTGATTCCTATGCTGTCTTCACCGCGAAGCCACCTTTCTGGCTTGTACAACAAGGGGTCGTCAAAGTAGTCAGGATCTGTGCCCATCAAAAGGTTGGAGATGATTACTGTCTCCTGCAAGGGAGGGAATTGTGAGAGTAGAGTCAATAAACGTGGTTAGGAAAGGTCAAAGGTCAGGGTGCAAACTCCAGCAATTCCATGGACCTCTCTCCATCATGTCAGCTATTTTTAAGATGAGTAGAGATGTCTTACAATATTATAAAAGGATTACTTTAGTTACAGCAGTAAATTTTCAAGTACACTACCCTATCCGTTGTCCAGGCAACTAAGTGTTTCCACACTGACAGAAGTAAAGTGTTCAGTAGACAGCCCCACAACTACCTCATTCGTTGTCCAGGCAACTATGTAAGTACCTGCAATATAGTGGCAAGAGGACACACACAAAGGATGTGCGGTATGTGTCACAGTAAAGTTTCCAGCCAATGTTTGTGCATACAGATACGGATACAGAAACTACCCCCACAACTACCTCATTCGTCGTCCAGGCAACAACGTAAGTACCTCCAGTTCGTACATAGTGGCAAGGGAAGGTTGTCCAGTCACACATAGGATGTGTACGTATGCTTATACAGTATGACGATGGACACATGCACACACACTCATTACACGCCAATTCACACAGCATACCCACCCACCCACATACCCAACACACTAATGCACACAACACCACACTAATGCACACAACACCATCCACACCCACAATACACTAATGCACACAACACACCCACCCACGCCCACAACACACTAATGCACACAACACCCATTCACACCCATCCACCCACACTCTACACTCCCCCCCCCCCCCCCCCATACAAACGTATCACAGTTCATATGGGCACCTTTTTGGGAATGATGTATCCTCCAACTTCCACATCCACAGGTAGTAAGCGTGGGGTGCCTCCTGCAGTAGGTAACAACCTGAATGAAAACAAATGATGAGGAAATGGTTGACCACATTCTTCCTAATACATGTGTCAGTCGTGTGCCAGTACGCTGTACAGGAATGTCAGTTAGCACTTCAATGAAGTGAGACTACTGAACAAGTGACAGCAATAGATACGTACACCACAGTCTATGCACGCACGGATGCACGCACACACACACACCTTGTAGTCTCCTTAAAACATGCCTTGATAAAAGGCATCTTCTGCAGTGCTGCATCATCGATGTACCCATCTCTCCCCACCACAGACAGAACCTCTTTGCGAGCCTCCTCCTGCACTTCAGGGTACTTGGACAGGTGGTACAGGGCAAAGGCGGCTGTGTTGGCCGTCTGTATTGGTAGATAGCAAGTGAACAGTGTTCCAGTGGTGTGAGGATGGGTCAGCACTAATGACAAGGTGGACTTCCCAATACAAACCTGAAATTGCATGGTAGCCACACCTAGCCACACCTAGCCCTTACATGGCCTTGACACTGCTTTAGACATGATTGAGGTTCATTCACACTAGCCAAAGGATTCACAATCTTCAGGCATTTTCGGTAGCCTTGTTTGACTAATTGGGACATTGTGGCTGACACTCAATCAACTGCAGTGCAAGGGTAAGTTTGCGGGACCAGCTATGACTGTTATGTACACATACACTGTCGTTAATTGAGCACATACAAGGAACAGGAGAAGGGCTTTATTAATTATTAATTATTAAAATTTAAGGGCAATCATCTACCATAGTAGGGAAGGTTGTTGGTGCTTCGGAATAGCGTTAATGCTTCCTGTACAATTTTAAGTGAAATGCAAATAACAAAGGCGACATTTCAACACATTTTTCACATTTTAACATACACACTTGCAAACAACTTGACACCAGGATCTCCAACTGTCTTGCGAACAAGTGCGAGTATGCGTGGGAGTGTGCATACGACGAACAACCTTAGTATGAGCCCTATTGCCACTTCACAGTTACAGCATCACTTCCATTGCAAAATTCATGTATGAATGTTGAACAGCAAGCAATTGACACTTTGATACTGTTAAGGTCAAAACTGTAACCGCACAAATCTGTAAAACACAAGTACGTGTTAGTGCAATAATGGACAATACAAAACAGGGGTACACGTTGCATACGTAGGACTGGGAATGTGACAATGCAGTATTGACTATGTGCTGTATGTATGTACCCAGTCACACTCACAAAACTGACCACACTGTGAGATGTACCTGTGTAGTGCGGCACGATGGAAGCACACACGTCATTGTGTACAATATCTGTTGAAGCTCACGACAATCCAAAACAATGTGAATTGACCTCCTTCAGTGCTTTATACAAACCACATCATATGCCTCTTCAAAGTAGCTACGTGACAGGTGTATACACCTGCACACGCCACACAGAAGTGCACAATACGTATAGGTATAGCTTCCAAATTACCAGAGAATGTTGGAAGCCAACAAACATGACAGTGAAAGATGCTTACGTAATTGTGCCAAGGCGGACGACAAGACCAGTGCACTGACAAGACCTGTTCACACTGTTGTTGTTGCCACTGTTAGTTCAGCGCACAGGAGTTAATGTTTCACTACTCTCTTTCCTAGCAACAGTTGTTCGTAAAGTCCTGAGCTGTATTGACACTGAAACGTCTGAATTATTGTGAAAATGTGGGCTAGTGTGTATCAAAGGATCATGAGCTGTGTACCTGGTATGCTGTAAGTGTCCTGGTACACCACCTATTGGCTACAGTGGAGCCTCTTTACAGAGGATACCATTGGGACCCAGCTGGCTGTCTTGTATACAGTGGAACCTCTCAATAGAGGACACCATTGGGACCCAGCTGGCTCTCCTGTATACAGTGGAACCTCTTTATAGAGGACACCATTGGGACCCAGCTGGCTGTCCTGTATACAGTAGAACCTCTCTATAGAGGATACCATTGGGGCCCAGCTGGCTCTCCTGTATACAGTGGAACCTCTCTATAGGGGACACCACTGGGACCCAGCTGGCTGTCCTGTATACAGTGGAACCTCTCTATAGGGGACACCATTGGAACCCAGCTGGCTGTCCTGTATACAGTGGAACCTCTCTATAGAGGACACCACTGCAACCCAGCTGGCTATCCTCTGTAGAGAGGTGTCCCTAATTCAGAGGTAGATTTCTACACAGTTCTTTGTGATTGGGACTGCAGACAGTGTCCTCGTTACAGAGGTGTCCCGTATTCAGAGTGTCCTTTATAGAGAGGTTCTGCTGAACATATCATGTACGTAGGTACGTCTAAATGGGTTGACGGTGAAGCTTATACTCAATCATACAGTGACTACTCACTACGTAGAACCATTACCCCAATCCAGAGTGCTGCACAGGAGCAGTGCTGAACACACAGGGGAAGAATCACTCTACCCCACTGATTAGAAGTCAGCAATTGTATACAGGTTGGACAGTCCCAAATGCACACCCCAGCAGCTAAGAGTCACAATATCATTTGAGTTCATACACATAATGTGATCTTAATGACAACCCACAGTAAGTTTCCAGGGTGATATACAACAATGCATGCAAGAAGCAAGAGATTACAGCCAACTGCATAAGCCCATGTAAACTCTACTAACTCACTGTGTCAGTGGCGGCAACCATTGTCCCTCCGATAGTAAAAGCTATTTGATTCTCATTCATTCCCTGTTCCACCCACTGCTCTAAGAATGTGTGCTCCTCAACATCAGCCGATGCCGAATAACTTCTCATTGCTTCCTGCACCAAGTTACTCAGTCCTGCCATGCTTCGAGCCCAGCCCTCACAAGCTAGTTTGAAAGACTTCACTGGCAGTGTCTTCAACCACCACTTTGGGTACTTGTTGGCGATCACTCCGTTCTCCATAAACGCAATGAAACCGTGTACAGAAGCAGCTCCTGGGGCATTAGGTCCTTGAAATGATGCACCCTTTGGAATAAGAAACGTGGAAATACCTGGATTTGGGAGATGATGATGGAAAAAGACAAAATTAGTAAATCACGTTAATGCTGTGATTGACTTGCACTACTGTCCATTCCGAGCAATAGAGAATGACTGAATCACAGAATGGCGACTATCTATAGGATGACATCAACGATACCTGAGTGGCTAGGAGTAGACATAGTACTCATATGGCAGGATGGAGAATTGTTACACTGAAGCCCAGTGTGAAGCTATGGTGATGTGTGGCAATAATCACTGGATAATAACGCCAGACCTGACCAGGTCAATACAAATTGATCCCTGGCCAGGGGGACCGAAGTCCTATTTATGGCAACCAGTGATCGTCTCCCCAGTCATCCAAAAACAAAGATGGAAGAGCCACAGACAGCTGTTTCGGCCTTGTTGGGTCTCGTCAGTGTGGCGTACTGGTGGTAATGCTGGATAACTGGTTGCTTCTGTATCCACCCCAAGTAGAATACTTGTGGTTTCAACAGAAGCAGGTAGAGACTAGCACTCGTAAGCGTGACTGTGCGCTCTATTGAGTCATGCATATCTTGGACAACACTACCCCGGGCTGGTGCAGTCCAAGATACGTATGAGCACTATATCCGCTATACAGTGCGAACTGTAAAGTCACCATTCAAAATCTTATGTACGTAACTGTGCACATATGGATTACAGGTTAGGACGTACACACAAAGACTACAGGTGGAAGGGTGCAGAGGAAATGTGTATCCATCATGAAAGTGGCTCCTCAAAATTCTATTTACAAACTTTCTGCACACTCATTTTGGCAGCAAGATTTTGCCAAACACAGTAGTTTATACGTAGACATTTATGAACTGTAGAGTGAGTATTACAGTGTGTTGCACACAACATTGCATATGTAATATATGTATTAGTGGAGGGGACACCCAGGGGTTCAGTAACATGGAGGACAATGAGAGCTGATAGTCCTTACTTCTAGCATCAAACGTAGGTCTTCTGTTCATCATGTCACCTTATGAAGCTTTGGTGTGTTTCCATTTGTAGCATCCTTCCATGCACTGCATGGGAGTGCTGCTCATCATTCTACGCTTGTATGCCTCATGTCCTTCCAGTTACCTTATGAAGCTATTCCCCTATTTGTATATCCCATGTCATTCTTGCACATGTGAGTGCATTGGTACTTTGTCTGTGCTCTTTCCTTACCACCAAAACTAAAAGCCGTCAAAATTACACAATTTCATGGGGGATGCTGTACAAATTGGCATCAGTTACCAATCTCTCCGACATAAGCACCTGTAACAGACATATACATCGCCATGTTGTACCTTCCATAGACCAGTATGGCAGTAACTCCATCAGGTCCTTGCTGTAGCCGTCAGCTCCTGCTCCCTCCTGTGCCACTCTGATGAAGGTGTCGTTAACAGCATTGAGCTTGTGGAGGTGTCTACCGAGCTTACGAGGCACAAACACAGGGTTCAACTTGGAACGGGCCTCCTTCCATTGCTTCCCTTCACTGCATGCACAAGATGCAAGTTGAATCACATAGCTATACACAAGCACAGTACATTGTGCATTCAAATCATCATATATACGTACAAATACGAATACCCGATGATTAGACGAAGTTTAGAAGGGGTATTGATGTCACTATGATATATAAAGTTACATGTTCTCTATTAACAGAAATGATACAAGAAACTCACGCTGCAGTGACACCGCTGTCGGTCAATCCCATCCGCTTTCTGTACAGTTCCAGGACGAGGTTTATCGCATCCAACTGTATACCGCGACTCGGGTATTTGCCTTCGTTACGAAAGATCGCCTCAGCTCCTTCCACATCACCCACCACGACCAAGTACTTGCCAATACCGACCTTGACTCTGAACACCTTGCCGTGTTTCTCCTTCATCTTACTGAAGAATACACCCTGAGGCATGGTGGCCATTTCCAGACCGGCACCGAACAACCACGACGATCCTCGTTCCGTTGGCATTTCCTCGAATCTTCTTCTCCCGCTATTGCCTGAACCTGCAGGAGACGTGGAGGTCGACATCCATTGCCGGGAGTTATAATTAACGGCGCGTGGCCAAAAGGGTTTTCGCGACTGCCACAGAACTCTCAGAGACATCAGGGCGACAAGTAAGCGCCCACAATTCTAAAACGCCTTTTATTTGTCGCCCGGGATGGGGGTAATTTCTATTTTGCGGCTACCGCCCAAACTCGAACTACTTGCTGTCTTCAGTAGTAGTGACACTGTGGTGGGTACGTATACAGTAGGTCATGCACTGCTGTGAACAGAAATGTTGGTGTGTAAACAGGTCGTAATGTATCACTAGTGTCAGTTACAGAACTTCGTTCCTTTGCTCCAAACTATGCACAGACTACACAGCTGCACATGCAGGCTCTTGGTAGCCCACACAGTCAGGCATGCTAGCACTGCAACACTGATGGGATGTGTTACCTACTTTTTGACTGTATGCTCCAACACCGCGCATACCAGCACTTGGGAAGGGCTTTGGTATCTGTGTGCCCATGCTGTATGGGCATATGTTGTTGCATTGCTCTGACATGTTGTCAAGTCTTTAATTTGCGACTGACGACAGCAAGTAGTTCAAGTTGGGGCGGCAGCCCCACGAGTTTTTTAACTCGAAATCCTTGTTCACTGTCTATAGGGTCATCATCTTGCTGGCATACTACCTAAACACTTTGACTGGGCCAATCAGCTTTTCTAGTGGTTATGGTAGCTGACAACAACATTAATGAAGCCACACAGAAACATGCAGTCCTCTATCAAAGGTCTCAAATGGGTACTAGTGCCAGCTGCCAGGGCAGTAAGGGTGCAGATATAGGGGAGACATGTAGCCGCAAACAAACATCAGGGCTTAAGTTGCAAACAGACATCAGGGCTTACACTATACAGACTTCTCTAGCCAGGAAGATCCTCTCATGGACAATGTGGCTCTGTTCGGAGGAGCACACATTCACACAGCTCTTTGAGGAGCTATAATGAGTTGTTGTATAGCCATTATAGCTTTATGTTGCATGTGATTTTACATGGTCTCTTATTCTTAAGTCTGTGTTTTCTACAGCTTCACTGCACAAAGTATTTCAATGTGGAAGTAGTATATATTAATACATTGTGTTTTGATACCTCAATTGCCAGGATATGCATGAGGGCGGTGGATGAGAAATAGGAAATTAACTTGTTGTGGCCTTAGCTAGCTACCTAGCTAGCTACGTATAATACTTTAAGAAATAACCAGCAGCGATTATCCCTGAAAGACAGTTGGCACTAGCAAGTAAACAGTAAGCTAGGGACAGTAACTGCCTGCGTAAAAGAAGAACATTTATCTTTCAGCAGGCTACGACGTCCTTCTCCAGACAGAGTCCCAAGTGGACAGTCGCATGACAAAGCACACCGTCTACCGCCACCAACACACGCGCCAAACACACCAACACACACAATGGTAATAAAATGCTATATAAGAATGCCCATGCTGAGTTGGTGGTGTGACTCATACTTCTTCTTTCCTAATTGCACCTCCGTCACGGGAGGTGCAAGGTAGCTAGCTACACTTAAGTTGCACGCACGACACTGAGAATTCCTGGAATCACGGAACAGCACTAGACTTCCTGCGTCCATGACCACTCACATAATAGTCTCCTTTGTGCCATGCATGCATGGAAGACATTAGCTCATATTGGTGTAACATTACATACACGTTACATAAGGAGTGAGTAGCAAAGCATGGAATGTGAAGGAAGTGAGCATTGTGTGGGTTACTCTCTCACTTGTTCATAAATTATCAGAGCTACGTTATACCCAGCTTGCACACTCTGCTGGCTCGGTTCCAAATTTACTGTAATGTTGTCTAACCTAGACCAATTCCACATGTACAGAGCTACGTATATTGAGCCATGTGTGTAGAGCGCCCTGGATGTGTATATAATTTTGATAGCTATTGAGTAATTGCTTGAGTGATATTAATAGGCTTATCAACATGGTCATACTGAGTTCATTATACATCTGGTTACAAGCCTACCTCAAAAAAAACTGTAGCTACACAAATTAACCCGTACACCACGAGTGGATTTCCACACCACCTAATATAATTATTCATTCAATCATTTAATCAGTCCAGAGCACTTATTGTCACATGGACTCAAGTTTAATTGAAAAAAAACTGATAGCTTCATTATTAATTTTCATCTTATAGGACTCCTCTACAATCCTCTCGTGCTTTCACAAACACATGCACCATACTTATAATTACATAAACAATTACATATACTCCCACTATGCCCCATTCTCCTTGAGTGTATGAATGACTATACAATTATATCTCCCATCTGTACAGAGGATTAGACATTGGGTGATGTCATAGAAATCCACAATCTGATTGGTGTGTGTGCACTGGGTGTATGCAATGTTCTGATGTACAACTTAAGGCGTGGCAGTGTAACTGCAGGGCTTAGTCGTGGATTATTGGGGCGAGCCTGAGCGAGCCCCACACTTACGTGAAGTACGCCACCGCTGTCTGTATGTGTATATATATATATATATATATGTGCCGTACGTCGTCTTAGGCCACGGGACCAATTTATGCCGGGTGCAAAATGGACAAGATGGCCGCCCTTTTGCGTAGTCGTTGCGTGCGCCTCAAATACTCGCTGCGGACAGCGTCAAACGAGAAGGAAGTGGTCCGAAACGAAGCGTACGCTCCAACCTCTCAGTCAGGCAAGAATACAGGCATCGTACGAAGGAATAGCGCCAACTAATCTTCCTCCACGTTCGAGAATTTCACAGGACCCTAAGCGAAGTAGTCAGCAGATCACTCCTTTATACAATGCCCACAGGAACGCTACTAAGAAGAACGCTCAGCAACACAACCGCTGCTGAGGGTTCTGAGAATCGCTCTTCACCTAGCTTACGACAAGATCATGTGATTCGTACCAGTGCTCAATTAACATCCAACTTCCATTAGAATCAGCCTTAGCCTCTACATATCATTCATACAAGCAAACACTCGGTCCGTATCAGCATCTACAATGTATGCTATGCAGTCCAACGCAAATAGCTGCATGCCATCGGCACCTTTATCTCGCTCAGGCTCGCCCCCACGATGCTGTAAGCATCTGCCTAGTAGTAAATATATGTTGCTATACGTATATACATACACTACAGGCTATTGGCCACCACAGAATGTTTATGATGCTACTAGCAGTCTATAGGATGAAGTTTAGAGGTGTAACGTTAAACAGTTCTCTGAAGCTATAATTATACTGACAGGAAATAATCGGTGACCAATACATAATATCATAGACGCACGTCTATGATAATATGTACACATCACTAGCAACTCAGCCAGAAGTTGCTAGTGATGTGTGGCATTGGTTAATTTATTAGGCATATTGGTTAATTTAGGCATATTCGTTTTCTATAGCCAAATAGTTATACCCCACAACGCCATATCGCCAAGATTGTTCGACATATATCAAACTGCGGGCCAATATTGCATTAACCTTATTAAAACGCAACCGCTGGAATGCACATCTACATTACACAGTCACAATCGCCCTGTGTTACCCCTACACGGGCCTTCTGTGTCAATGGGTGTCTGGGCAGTTCAAATAAGTAGCTATAGAGACAGAAAGGTGTTAATTTAAGGCGTCATGCAAACCAAGGAAAGAATAGTGCATGGATTGGAGCAAGCACAGAGATACGGATTCTACGGTAGCCAAATGTTCTGAAGGTATATGTACACTTCGTATTGACTGGTGCTACCATCGATCGCGATATAAGGTCCCGCAGGGTACGTGCCGGTGCGACAAATGCTTTCAATTTCCGCTTCGTCTCACTTCCGGTGTCATCCAGCGCTCTCGTATATAAAGATGTTCGACCGTTCGCGAGTGACGCGAGTGACTTTGTAGGCTAGAAGTACGTTAGTGAAGAGGTATACAGCAGAGCTTTAACTACAATTCTTTTGTGATATGACACAGACAGCGCATTTCTTTAGAAGCTGTAGTCTCTACACAGTCATGATGAAGCTCAACGGTTTTCTCACTACTACACTGGTACTTCTAGTCTGTACTCCATTTGCGGCCGGGAACGAAGGTTAGTGTATATATTAATTGAATAGCCACTATCCTCTCATACGTACATACTTGCGAAGGATTCATATAAGAGGAAGCATTCTGTTATTTAGCTACAGCTACGTGTTACAAACGTATAATGATATTATCCTTTGGTACGCACTAGCCCACGTTTTACAATAATTCAGACATTTCGGTGGTGCCTATACAGCCACCTTCATCAGTGAATGTATAATGAGTTTGTGAAAACATCTTTTTATGGTTCGTCAACTGATTGTTGAATATAACTGGTACTTCCTCTCGTATGATATGTGAGTAGGTGCTATGCAGTTAACTTGTCATGTCTCTACTATTATACAGTGACTCTAATAGCCGATGGCCTTCCCATTGATATCCCTGACGTTTATGTTGTACCAGAGTGGGGCGACATAAAATTCATCTGTACCAGTAGCTTAGGTGGCTTATTTTGGAATTTAGACTTGAAGGTTCCTGGTGAGACAGTAAGCTTTGCTGCAAGTGTAGGACTCACTGGTCAGATATCCCAAGTGACTTCACCAGATACATCACAATTAGCTAACCCAGCTACCATCACTATTCACAATGTTACTTCAAAGAACAACGAATCAACCGTCAAATGCTCCAGTGCAACAGATTCAGGGAACGACAATGCAACAATATTAGTGGAAGGTGGGGATGTGAGCACAGCAATATGCATTCATGCACAAAGCTGAAATGGGAAACAAGGTTCTGTGTCAGTAAACAAAAGCCGTACATGTTCCACTGTCACTGACTACTGAGGCTATGTGTATGAATGACACTTACCCCTAACCCAAACCATTATATAATATGAGGTATTGCGTCATCAGTGTATGCATACCTTGTACTGTATATGTAATACACAACTCAAGCAGTGAAGTGTGAGCTCTGTTTTATTTACTTGCATGTATAATTTTATAGCTAGTCTTACTTTGACTAAAATATGCCTGAATTTATTTCACAAGGACATTGATTGGTCACATTTATGCATTCCTTTTTGAAGGCACACCATACATGCGCAATTTGTTCTATGCCAGATGTGCAATTCACTGCTATCCTATACACTTACAGGTTCCCCCAACTGCCCGAGACTTAACAGTACAGTTAACACTACGTCACTGGCTGTGTCAATACACAAGTCACCATGGAGGTGGCTACCAGAGTGGTATCATGTTGAGGTGTCTTCTCATTTCAATGGATCAATAGCCATAGTCTACAATTCCACATTGAATGGTTCTACATCATTTGAGGTGCCCTCACTTCAGCCTGACACAGTGTACAACATCTCTGTCACACCAGGCAACATGGCGGGATGCAATGGGTCATGTGATGTGTACTCAGTACAAACAGATTCTGACTCAAGCAATGTGGGAGATGAGATGGGTGAGTTCACACATAGCTAAGTTAAGCCCACTACTGTAACTGACACCAACAGACGATGAAGGTGAGACCTTATGCACATATAAACCAACACACATCTCATTATTATGGTCTGTAATGAGAGTAATGTCTACATGTTACAATGATCGATTCTTGTTTCATCAATTGTATATTTTCAAATGATTCCGTCCATGGCCACTTACTAGGGAATGTAACTCGAAGTGCTTTGGGAGACGAAGCTTTTGCACCAGTACTGTCAGTCATTGTAGGGGTGGCTATCTTGTCTGCCACCGCTCTGCTGTTGCTAATCACTGTGATTGTATCAATACCAACCTTGTGCCTTATCATCAGGTGGGTTTATACTATCATGCACTCAAGTATGCACTATGCTCGTGTTAGTGTTAGGTGTGTGCTCCACCTCCATCACTGTATGTATATACTTGCCCACCTCTGTCACTTCAGGCGAAGACGGAGAGCAAAACAAAAGGTGTGTGTACGTGCATATGATGTGTAGCCATTATGTGCATCCAGTGGAACAATGTTCACCATAATGAGCTTAGTCTTCTTAATCAAGGCACAGACAGCCATGCATGCATGCAGTAATTGCATCAAATGGACTATAAATGATCTTGTTAACTGTTAATAGGGTAAATGGTTCGGTGAAACCGCTTTTAATGTTGTAAAGTTTGAAGTTTCCCATTGTTATACTTATATAGCAGCATATTATGCAGCAGTGTTATAGTGTTATCCTATACTGTATTTGATCCTGCATATAATATTACTATATAATTATAAAAAAACTATGATCTTTTGTGCAACTTGATCTGCATGTGTTGTATAACATACGTATACACCCAGATATTGCAATGGTGTGCTTACAGGTCAGAGCAAAGCAAAATCATGAGAAGCAACAGACACAATCCACTGAACCCATCTATGACACAGCGAACTCTACCGTTATCTCCAACAAGAGCACAAATAAATCAGAATTTTACGACCAACAAAGATTTAGATGGCCACCAGTCATCACGCACATGCCTGGCAACAGTGCTGAAAGCGCACCAGAATATGCAACTGTGCCAGATGCAATTCCCATGGCGGACACATATGCACCGATTCGACCTCCAAAACCAAACTTTTCACCTCCTCCCATGCCATGCCTGTCACCAGAAGCGCCTACCATGAACGCCGGTGTCCAAGATGTGGGGTATTGTTCACCGCCCCAGCAGTGCAGCTCAAAGAAAGCCAGAAAGGTTCGCAGCTTCAGAAAATGTGAGGAAGGAAATCATACAAACTTTGTAGGTGCATCAGAATTTGTCTAAGCATGCAAGTATATATACTGTATACTTTGTCCTGACTTTGTTAGGTATGCTGTGATGTTGGTACGTATATATTTTTATAGTTGAATGATACCTACAGCCCCATCAACTATGGATATTGTCATGCATGCGTATAAAACTACGTTCCGCAAGCGAAATCAGTTTTGCTGAATTAACAGTGAATGCAGTGCTTTTTGTTAACTACTCAGCTTGAAAAGAACCACGACCTGGCACCCGAACTCGCGGCTTACACTCTAACGCGGAGTTTCAGCCACACAAGCCACCGATGTGGCCACGATTCTTTGACTCCAATCGCCGTATATACGGTCGCAGGCGGGCTGCAATACTGCGACCACTTAGGACCCACACCTGAAGGATCTGTGCGATGGTGCGCTCAGCGGGCAGCTAGCATGTGTATGTACATGACCCCGCGAGCCAGGGGTGGATGATGGTGCACCGTTCAAGACATACAAGGCAGACATACGGTCGTGGTTCGATTTTCCAGTCGCCAATTTCAAGCTGTGTAGTTAGCAAAAACCTTGTACAAGTTACACCAGCTTGCACAACACTTGCTGACAGTGAATACAGTGGTTGTCCATCTCGGGCTTTGTACATTTTATATATACATATATTATGTATATATACAGTATATACCAGATGATGCATGATGGCCGGAACAGACGCTACATGTATTTTGCACTATCTGCATGTACAATATGTGTGTGGTGTATATAGCTAGACATGCACATGTACAAAGTGCAAGTATAATACATGTACGTATGTGTACATATACATACACATACATACATGTACAGCGGTTTGCAAAATGGTTGTCGCGATTGTCGTTCGACTCACGACTCACCTCTGAACCTTGACCCCACTTTGGCGCGCTAAGCAGGTATCGTTGAGAACATGCCACGGTCTTACACTAACGAAAAAGGTCTCTGCAGCTTCTTTACAAGATGTGTTCCTGTAGAAACACCTCCACAAAATCCTCCACTTGAGATCTTGACTGTATCTGCGTGACATCTTCTCGACGGTATCTGCTTAGCGCGTCAAAGTGGGGTCAAGGTTCAGAGGTGAGTCATGAGTCGAATGACAATCGTGACAACCATTTTGCAAAACGCTGTATATACAATATCATGAATATGGTAGGCAGGCGAATAAAATGTAATTAATTTGTCCAGCACACACACGCATCCATACACAACATCCATACACGTGCAGCTGCATGGTGCGTGCATTAGGGGTGAAAACACATAAAGCACCAGCAGCGTAAAATGCACTTACAGATAGCATTTCAGCCAATACTTTAAAGGTCTTTCATGCACAACTCGCCACTAGTGAACAGCAACATTGCCCTGTAGTGATAAGACATGGAGGACTAATGTAATTTCAGATATACAACAAAGCATAGTGCATGTTCACAATATTGCTAGTGCTACAATCAATAGTATAATATAATAAGATCTTATATTATATAATATATAATACCAGTAATCAATCACAAGGAGCACATCAAAGCAACCAACTGCCTCTCAAGTCTGCAAGCCAAATCTCTAGCTCTATATTCAAAAGGAATTCACACACTTTGTTACAATTGATTAGCATGCTAGGTAACGTTTGGCTATGACATACACTGGTGTAGCAATGAATGAGGTAATGCAAAGGGAAATTGTACGTGACAACTGCTGTGTGGGCACCAGCTTGCACGGCTGAACTCATGGGAATAGGCAGTTCGTACCACGAACCACCTGGTGCGAGTATGTTGGTGTTAAGTGATAAGTCTGCCAGATCTACATGGTCTGCTGGCTTTATTAATACTTTATCTACACAGGTATATATACACATGAGTGTGTGTGTGTGTGTGTGTGTGTGTGTGTGTGTGTGTGTGTGTGTGTGTGTGTGTGTGTGTGTGTGTGTGTGTGTGTGTGTGTGTGTGTGTGTGTGTGTGTGTGTGTGTGTGTGTGTGTGTGTACGTGTGTGTGTGTGTGTGTGTGTGTGTGTGTGTGTGTGTGTGTGTGTGTGTGTGTGTGTGTGTGTGTGTGTGTGTGTGTGTGCATGTGCGTGTGATGCATGTGTGTGCATTGCACTTGTATATAATTATACATTCTTGTGTCTGTGTACATGACCATGTTGTAAAAATGCAGTACGTCTTGATTTCCACATACAGCACCACAAAGACATTTCAATGTATATACACATTACCTGGGCTCTGGCCAAATATGAAATCGACTGATATAGGTCACTAAAATCTGTCTTGTTTCACAACCACTGCTAAAACACTGGATGTTGTGTTGGAGTGGTATGTGGTCCGTAGTGATTACAATAATAGTATTTGCATGTATATATAAGCAAGACCATTAATTAGTACATGTACATACACACACACACACACACACACACACACACACACACACACACACACACACACACACACACACACACACACACCATAGAGTCAGCAGCGCATTACATATGTGTATGCATGCTATAAGAGTAATACCATGTCTAAGTACCACTTACCTTCCCAAGTGCTCCTATTGCTATGATAACCCCGACTCTCAAACCTACCATGGCGGTGGGGGTGGGGAGAGGGGGGCAGGGAGCCAACATTTGATACGTCTATAAAATCTATATATACGTAGCTACTGCTAGCTGCTGGTGGTGGTGGTGAAATTGTGGGAATGATATTTTGGTTTGCTTACGCTGCCACTAATTAAAAGCCATGACTTTCACTCAATAGCCAATTGTATAATTATATAATTATACTGAATATTAATGGCCGTAGTGACATGTTCGCCTATTGCTGAGAGAACTGGTACCGGTTTGTATATGCACAATGATGCCATTTTTTCTGAAATCCTGTTTGCTTCTTGATTAGCTATCCATCTTCGCCATTAAATGCATATGTACAGTCAATCTTTATACCTTCAAAATATAGTCCCCATATGTACAGTCAATCTTTATACCTTCAAAATATAGTCCCCATATGTACAGTCAATCTTTATACCTTCAAAATATAGTCCCCATATGTACAGTCAATCTTTATACCTTCAAAATATAGTCCCCATATGTACAGTCAATCTTTATACCTTCAAAATATAGTCCCCATATGTACAGTCAATCTTTCAGCTGATGCTCTGCCCATACCTGGTGGATATGTTGTACCAGAGGGAGGGAATATTGCATTCACTTGTAGCAGTAGCTCAGGTAAAACTCTGTTTTGGAATCTTAGAGTGGCTGCATCAGGTGACCCAAAGCAGTATGCTAGAATTGATGAAGGAACAACAGCTTTAAACCGGTTACCTGGATTCAGCATACCAGATGAGTCATCTACAACCAATCCAGCAAGTTTTACTTCCACAATATCTCCTCGGAAAACAACCCTTCACCTGTGCAGTGCAATGATCTAGCTATTCAAGAAAACGCAATGGCAATGATCATAGTGGAAGGTGAGTTCTCAATGCAATATCATATAAACTTAAACAGCACATGGAACTTGTTCACAATAAAGTTGTTTTATAGGGAAAACCAAGCCGTTCATCACATTCATTCTAGTTTCTGTAGCTACACATGTGACTGTGTGTGATGTGCATTTGACAAACGAATTGTACAATAAAGCAGTGCACATGTGAAACATATGTATCATTTAAACAATGTGGCTTATAAATTCGCAATTCCCTCATTACTCTTTCATATCACATCTGAATACAAGGTATATTCCTCAAAACCTCGATATTGATAAGGCGTGGGTCTTAAATAGTCGCAGTCGGTGGCACATGCTAACGTTCAGCTATATATGGCATAGCAGGTGCAGCAATGGATGAGGTAATGCAAAGGGAAAGTGTACGTGGCACCTGCAATGTGTGCACCAGCTTGCACGGCTGAACTCACGAGAGCTGGCCGTCCGTAGCACCAACCACCCAGTGCGACCATGGACCAGGACACAGCAACACTATACGGGTCTGTCGAGTGGCCCTCAGAACTTACCTGGGAGCTGGCAAGAACCCGACAGGCGGAAGAGGGACGTGAATTCCCAACGGCTGAATCAATATAAACATATTGTATAAACTACTATCATCAACTTTGAAACCTGAAGAATGTGTATGGTTTTAGTACTTCTTCCTATGCTCTACAACATCTACGTGCACATGTATAATTATGTGTGCTGTGGCCTTGATTTAACTTAGAACTATTTCTAAAATTCCTATAATGAACTTGAATGTATAAAATCGTAACTATGTAAGTGGTTGCGATAACACATGCATCATTCTAATAATTGATAGGAAAATATATTAATTTAACATCTTTGCATGATCTCTATCCTTGTGCACTTTACAGGTTCACCAAACTGTCCCACAGTTCGTACCACAGTTAACGCTACATCTCTAACTGTCTCAATACAGAAAGTGCGAATGATGTGGCTACCCGAGTGGTATTATGTCAAGGCTGTTTTCTACAATGGGTCAATAGCTTGTATTGTGCACAATTCCACACTGAAAGGTACTACATCATTTGAGGTGACCCCACTTGAGCCTGACACGGTACACAACATCAGCGTCATCCCATGCAACATGGCGGGATGCAATGAGTCATGTGATGTGCACTCAGTACAGACTGACTTAGAAATGACTATAGAAGGTGAGATGTCTAAACAGAATGCACCATTGTATGCATTGCTCAATCAATCCGTCAGTCATATGCACGGTGGCAGCAAAATCTCCAATAATGGAGACAAAATCTTTACACAGCACACAGCTACAGTGACTTTATACCCTACATATTTCTAAACAAATCAATCACTAATTCCTATGTCATATTCATATTCAACCACCATTACCAATGTTCACAGACCACTTGTTCCCCACAATTGTGTAGTGGACTGTCAGTGGATGGCAACCTGATGTGAAAATAACTGGGATTGCATGTTCGGGAGATGGCCAATAATTTTGACTTTCCTTTACCCTAGGGTGCAAGTGGAAAGATGAAAAGTCCTTCGGTTGCTGCAGTCCACATAATTATACTGTTATGTTGAATGTTGCTTCTCCACCACAGCCTCTAAAGATGTTATGATTCAATAATTGATATTGTCTTTATATAGATTTGTGGTATAATGCAGCTTGCACTGTATATGCTTATATAGCATGCTTATAAATGACAATGATGGCAATGAGTGATATTAATAGATACGTGTATACATTATGTCAATTTTTAGTTTTTCCTGTATGACATGCACTTAATATACAGTACCAACAGGAAGTGGTGGAACTCCTCGTGTAGTTACAGTACAACCTCATATCATCTTTATTGGAGTCGCCATCTTGGTTACCATGGTGCTATTGCTCCTGATTGCATCAATACCAGTGGGTTGTATTATCAGAAGGTTAGTTTCAACACCTGAATACACCTGAATGCATGTTAGAAAATTAGAAATGGAAAATTAGGTACAATGGTATAGTAATAGTATACTTTCATGTTCACCTGAAGCATGTTATACAATGGAAAATAAGGGTAGAAGGGTATAATGATGGTATACTTTCATGTTTGAATGTGGTAACCCACAGCCACTTGTACTGTTCTAATAATTATGCTCCCCTTCTCAATGACTTTCAGGAAGAGAGGCAAACAGACAGTTCCACAGGTGAATGGTCTTGCCACCAATGTATGTATAATGCTACTCGTGAAACATTGTGGGTAAAAATGTACATGTGTATAAAGCATTCATTGTATATTGGAATTGGTATACTGCAATATTTGTATAGTAAATAAGCACAGCACAAAAAACACAGCACTTTGCATGGTAGGTCCAGTTCGTCGCCAGTTGGTAAGGATTAGACTGGCTTATCGAGTCATTTTTGGTGTTTACTAGTATGTGTGTATAGTCTGTATATACATTGGTTGTGCAATTGTACTTATTAAAATGACAACCAATTGAAGTATATGAAATTTATAGACTGTATACTTAGCTTTTCATGCTATCAATCTTCATGAACAAAATCTAATAGATAATTCATCTGTCTCATCTGCATTTAACTATTATTATATTTATGATTATACAGGACTACCTGTATCTGTACTGTTCTGAACATCTTGTGCCCTATCCATTTGCCTTGGTCATGCTCACGAGCTTATGAATCCCCACTCTGTTCCTTTGTGATGCAGACTTCCAATGTGGACGCAGTTCATGTCCACCATGCATCCCTCCAGTTGCAGGACCGTGATGTTACATCAGCAACTGCAGCCCAGTACATAAATGTGGGTGTGACCAGCAGTGACATCACAATGGAGGATAACCCTGCTTATCAATCAATAGAAATGGAGTCTGCTGGGTCCAATTAAAGTTAGTATTTACTGATTTTATAGAATTTGGTTTAATTTTGCAGACACACTGTAGACAAGAAAGTGTTTGTACTGTGTGTGAACTATGTACTCGATCTAGCATTTTTATGATATATACAATTTTGTGCTCCCTTGTGGATATGTGTATATATATATGTGTATATATCAACATGACTTGGCTGCAGCTGGCCCTTCTTCATAAACAATAATTTGTGCAACAATTCCATGCCCATTCCAGTAAAAGTCATGCCTTCACTGTTTGCAGATGCAACAATGTGAATGAGCCAATCAAGTCATCTACAGTCAACTGTATATGGATTCATGACTATTAATTTATATTAGAGACGGCCACTGTAACTCGAAGTATAACATATACTGGTATATAATTATATACACACAAGTTAATGATAAAAGTAACCATACATGATGATATTACATACATCATTACATATATACACCATTTATCAGACGTTATAACTATTGATGTGTGGGTAACACATTCAAACCTGTGTACACACATTTTATGCTGGCCTGCTGCATGCCGGAGCAAGGTAAAGATTCCATACACAGCACATATTACGTATATATACTGTGTTACATACAACATCATCTCTCATTCTTCCTATACAGCTGAATAAATAATGTAGACTAATGATCGATCTAAACGGCACAAACCTTTTGTAAATAAAGGTAATTGCAACTGCCATAGCTACAGTAACTATGGCAATTGTCAAGATTATCACTGCTATCACAGTGAAAGTGATACCAAAATAAATCCTTGATGCATCTTCTGGCTCTGAATGGATGATACACAGGTAAGAACAATTATATATCCTTCTACTTCAATTGCACCTTACATTCAGACCATTTCACCTTCTTTGCCTGTTAGTGGTGTCAGTACTGAGTGTACATCACATGACTCATTGCATCCTGCCATGTTGCATGGGATGACAGAGATGTTGTACACTGTGTCAGGCTGAAGTGAGGTCACCTCAAATGATGCTGTGTCTTTCAGTGTGGATTTGTAGACCATAGCTTCTGGCCCAATGACATGAAAAGACACTTCAACATTAAACCACTCTGGCAGCCACCTGATACTTAGTGACCTGTCATTGATGTAGTGTTAACTGCAGTGTTAACTGTAGGGCAGTTGGTGAACCTATCAGTGGTAGCAGTAAAATACACATCAATGACACAGGCTATATATATAATTATATAAACCTTAATATGCATCATCATAATATAGATGCAGTCGACATGGCTCGTCATGAGTTGTGTTACCTTTGTACCCTCCTGGCTGGTGGCTCCTCAATAACCACCACAATGGTCCTGACCAGTGTGATGTCGTTACTAACGACCCGAGGGAGAGGTGTTGACCACGATGTCCGAGAAACAACGGACACGGAACAGGGAACCACTGAACCAACAGTTAATAACCAGCTCAATACTGCACAACACATGGTGCTAGCTACACTGCGCATGCGTACAACACACATGTGACAGCAATTTCATCATGCTTTACATCATGAATAAATGACGTTGAACCACAACCTAATGTGAAAACCTATGTGAGAAGGACCAGTGGAACAATGTTCACCATAATGAGCTTAGTCTTCCTAATGAAGGCCCAGACAGCCATGCATGCATGCAGTAATTGCATCAAATTGGACTATAAATGGCCTTGTTAACTGTTAATTGGGTAAATGGTCAATTCAATGAAAACACTTTTAATGTTATGAAGTTTGAAGTTTCCCATTGTTATACTTATAATTATAGTAGCAACACACACACACACACACACACACGCACACATGCTATGACATACACAGGTGCAGCAATGAATGAGGTAATACAAAGGGAAAGTGTACGTGGCAACTGCTGTGTGTGCACCAGCTTGCACGACTGAACTCACGAGAATTGGCCCTCCGTACCACGAACCACCTGGTGCAAGTATGTTGGTGTTAAGTGATAAGTCTGCCAGATCTACATGGTCTGCTGGCTTTATTAATACTTTATCTACACAGGTATACAACATGCATTACATTTATATACTATATAGTATAGTATAAATTATGTGCACATCTTGGTTGCTTAGATCTATATACCCAGCTATGTGTTGTGGGACATTCTTGTGTCTGTGTACATGAACATGTTGTATAAATGCAATCTTGACTTCCACATACAGTACCAACAAAGACATTATACTATATATACACATTACCTGGGATCTGGTCAAATGGGCAATGGACTGTGTAATTATAGGTGTGGCTGTGGCTGGTATGGTGTGTGGTGGTCACTAAATCTAAATTTGTTCCACAACCAATGCTAAAACACTGGATGCTTTGGTATGTGGTCCGAAGTGATGACAATAATATTATTTTCATGTTTATATGAGCAAGGCCATTAATTAGCACATGCACATATTCACACACACACACACAACACATGCACGCACGCACCCACACATGCACGCACGCACGCACGCACCCACACACAAGCACCCACACGCACAAGCACCCACACAAGCACACGCACACGCACACACACGCACACACACACACACAAACACACGCACACACATACACACACACACACACAAGCACACGCACACACACACACACACACACAAGCACACACACACACACATGCACACGCACACACACACAAGCACACACACACATGCACACGCACACACACACAAGCACACGCACACACACACACACACACTTGCACATGCACACACACACACACACACACACACACACACACACACACACACACACACACACACACACACACACACACACACACCATCACCATTGTGTAGAGTCAGCAGAGCATTACATACACGCATACGTGCTGTACAAGTAATGTTACCATGCCTAAGTATCCCTATCACCTACCTCCCTAGCACTGCAAGTCTGCAGATGACCCTCGACACGCAAAATAATTATTACGCCCCGCGGTAATTGCGTCACGAGCCCGCACAGAATGACACGTGATAAAGTGACCTCCCCGCGGCGCGCTGCTGTACGTGTGGCTGAAACGTTCGTCTTCTGTTTAAACAGGTACGCTTACATACAAGTTTGAATTGCACAGCGAGAGATGGATAACCACTTATTTCATTTGTCCTTCACTTCAGGTTCTCATGCTCGCGAGCTACGTATAGTAGAATACAAGTGCAATAGCCGAAATGGAAGTCCACAGCTTTCTCTGTGTCCTCTCCATGGCAGTAGCGATTGCTGAGGGAACTGGTGCGGTTTTATATGCACAATGATGTCATTTTTTCTGGAAATCGCGATTGCTTCTCTTGATTAGCTATCCATCTTCGCCATTAAATGCAAATGTACACTCACCCTGTCAGCTGATGCCCTGCCTGCACCAGGTGGATATGTTGTACCAGAGAGGGGGAACGTCACATTCACCTGTAATGATAGTTTGTCAGATAATCGTGGTGGAGTACTTTGGAAAGTAGACTTGAGAAATCCAGGTGGCAGAGTACCCTATAAATATTGCTAGTCAAGGGGTTGCTGTTTTGTTACCCCAAGTGACCTCACCAGATACAACAACATTAGCCAAATTCAATAGAAAACATCCCGTCGTGTTTGCATATGCACATTCCAACTACTCTGCAGCCGCTCAATGTCTCCCGCCACCATGCCAACCCAGTGCATGGGGAGTCCTCATTCTTCAGGCGAGCACAGAACTCATTCTATCCCCATTTCCAAATGCCACTTATAACAGATGGTTGAAAAATGCCTGGAAAAAACACATCTTACTATGGACGGTATAGATGCAGTCGGTCAACATATTATGAACATGGTATACATAGCTGGCACATGATGGGTATATACTGTAACTGGGGAGCCAGTGAAACAGGCATGAAACAACTGAAACAACATAGAGTACACACACACACACACACACACACACACACACACACACAGACACATACACACACACACACACACACACACACACACACACACACACACACACACACACACACACACACACACACCTGCACCTACACACACACACACACACACACACACGCACCTACACACACACACAACAAACACACACACACACACACACATACACAGTAAGAAGGTAAGAAAGTAGCTGAAGCTCTGAGTGCCCTTGCATCAACGTACTCACTATAGTAGTCTCACACATGTAATTAGCAAAACTCATTCCTTTCCAAAAAGTGGTCTGGCTATGTGAAACTACCCAAACTCAGCAATGTGTTGCTGGCTGAGACACAGAAGCAAACACTAACCGATTGCTTACCTCACCTAATGCATACGCAGCAATTTGTAACCAGTTACATTATTATACAATGTTCTGGTCAATATTTTACTGCACAAGTGATTGGTTGTTCTTCAATGTAACATTGCTGATTGTGGGACTTGCTGGGTTGGCTAATGCTGTATCTGGTGAGGTCACTTGGGTTAACAAAGCAGCAACCCCTTGACTAGCAGAAAAGCCAGCTCTACCTCTTGACTCTCAAGTCCACTTGCCAAAGTACTCCACCACGACTGTCTGATAAACTATGAAATACAGGTGAATGTAAAACACCCTCCCTCTGGTACAACATATCCACCTGGTGCAGGCTCAGCGTTTGTTGACAGTGTGACTGAAAAGGTAAAGGTGTGAGTCTAAGGATGCCTAGATGAGGAAGCAGTGAAATAGCTACCTATAGTCTGGTATACCTAGCTAGTTCATCCTTGAGTTAGCTAAGTAGAGTCGCTAATGCTAACTAGATGGCTAGCTATCCAATCACTCTCCAACATGCAATCCGAATGTTTAACTATGGCTCTGTACCACTACATGTGTTGACAGAATAGCACTATTGGGAAACAGAACAATCACAGACATTAATGACAGGGTGAGTAGTTACTTCATCTTCGGCCACGTGAGATCAGTCTTGTATAGCCAGACTACCACTCTCCTCTAGTCTATTGAGCTTGACCGCTTCGCATTTGCCTTAACCGTAAGTAAATGCAGGGAGAGGCGAAAGATTGAGGGTCTAGCAGATGTCATTAATATTCATAGCCGACTGACCAATCAGATCAACTATATATATAGCTTGTTTCAGCTAGTGGTGCACCTTTGACTTATCAAGGCGCGAGCAACTGCAATTATATATGTGACGCCTGAGCTGAAGTGAGCAGCATTAAATATGGCGCTACACAGCTAGTCTCGCAAGCCAGCCCCTCCCCCACGGAAGAGTCTGGTGCGATTGCATAACATCAGTAGTGTCCATGCCAAGATCAGTTTTGTCGATCATCTAATAATATGCTATATGGCAACTAGCAACACACATACACGACAATTACATTCCTCTGCCAGAACTGATGTACTCAGGTGGACCAGACCCTTCCGTGGGAGAGGGGCTGGCTCGGGAGACTAAGTGTGTCCATGTTGAGGAAGCGGGTAGGGTAGGAGTATACCCGAGCGATTGTTGTACTACAATGATCACGTGTAGCTGTGTGTGTGCCAACGTCACATCATGAGTCGCAACCAGCAGCTGCCCAAAGTTTTAATACGCTTCCTAAGTTGGAAGACCTGAAGTGGACGAGAAGTTTTCAGACGCCCAAAGTTAATGCCAGTTACCATTCACTGCTTCATTGGCAGCGTTTGTGTGTGCAGAAATTATATAGTTATAGCTAAAACAAAGCTATTCTGTCTTAAAATGCACGTTTGGCGTGAGTTGAAACACCTTGCGTTAGACTTCCGATTATAGTGACCTTACCTGCAGCTGATCAAATGGGCATCTTGCTATTCATTCCCTGTGCACTCGCTATGGCAGTTGTTACATATGCTTCACTTGGTGCAGGTTTGTACAGTGGCTAGATGTGTCCTGTTAATATGTTAACAGCACATTCTGTACACATTGTGACTCTGATGGTCTGTCTTTTCTGCATGTAGTCACCCTGTCTGCTGATGCTCTGCCTGCACCAGGTGGATATGTTGTACCAGAGGGAGGGAATAGTACATTCACCTGTAACAGTAGCTTGCCAGATAGTGGACTGTTTTGGGACGTAGACTTGAAAGTTCAAGGCGACATTGCAACCTTTACTGCTAGTGTAGGACTTCCTCGTTCTTTACCACAAGTGAGCACACCTGATACGTCACCATCAGCTAACCCAGCAAGCATCACCATAAACAATATTACATCCAAGAACAATCGTTCCTTTGTGAGTTGCGCCAAAGAAGGCTTGGGAATGTCAAATGCAACAATTATAGTGGAAGGTGAGGGCACAATAATGAACCATATGAAACAATGGTAGCAGTATATGTGTTCTGACTTAAATTCGACTAAATATTTATTCCTAACCCTCCTACCCTCACGTATACTAAGTGCCGATTTGACTGATAGTCGAAAAACGCCTTGTAACTCAGTCAAATTAGACGCTATTCATCCGTGTGACCCATCATTTTGACGGGTAGAAAATTCTACACACCCGACAGACAGCGAAAAGTGCGTATCCCATGGCAACGTAGAGAAAAACGCGAAATACACGCGAAAAAACGCTTCGCTCAGCTTGCGCAATTTATGCGGCTCTTATGCAATGCTCTAGGCGATCAAGAATCATATCGCTGGAAAGCTCTCTCTGTGCTCTTTCTAATAAGCCTACACCCATTTCTGTCCCTTTAAGTACAAGTAAGTTATAGCAAAAAGAATGAAATAGTGTGAAAACAGGAAATCAATGTATACTGCAACATGCTACATGAAGCTACAGTTAGTATGACTGTCGCTTCCTTTTACTTTTACTTCCTTTGGGTCTCCCTACATGGCGCTTGGCCGGTCCAGAGGAAGCTGATGGAGGTGCTTGTCCAGTCCTGGCTCTTCTGCGGATGAACCACCTCTTGCGATAGCTATCATATGCTGTTGTGTGCCACATTCCGTGACAGTCTTTGCCAGAGGACTCGCACAGAGCTGGTGTGAATGGGAAGTCAGAGCTCTGGAGAGGCAGGCTGTGGTTGCAGAATATCAGGAACAGATGTGGAAGTGCCGCTTGCAGTGGTGATCTTGTCCGCGATGCCTCTAACCTCTGCGGAAGAGTCGCCGTCTTCGCTCGAAGATTGAGCAATCATGCCTATATACTGTTGAAAATCTTCATCGCTGTCAGGTGACTCACTAGAAGACGATTCGTTCGCAAAAAACAAGCGTAGCACATCCTCACTCTTGTAACTTTGTTTGCATTCAGCGGCCATCTTTGCAAAATACGAACATATACGGAAAATTTACTTACCAGTGTCGGCGTTGATTTGTTTATCTCCATGGATACCGTTAAATTGCAGGGTTTTACTTGCTGTCCTTATTCTACAATGATTCGGCTATCTATTGATACCAAGCACAGCCGGCTACGGTTTGTGAGTTACGCTCCATAAATTATTATAGTTTGGGTCAATATTGACCTACAGGAGGGTAGGAGGAAATATTTATTCCTAATATTATAAATTATATAAACATGCATTTTGTGCTATATATGTAAATGGTGGTGATAACTCATCATTGAGGTTTATAGTTAAACAAGAAACAATTATGTGATTTCAATGATCAGAAAGTATCCCCGTAACACTTTGCAGGTCCACCAAGCTGTGCCATCGTTCATGCAACAACGGATACTACATTATTGACTGTCTCAATACAGAAATTGCACATGAAGTGGCTACCGGAGTGGTATTGTGTTCAGGTTATTTCCTACAATGGGTCAATAGCTAGTATTGTGCGCAATTCCACACTGAAAGACACCACATCATTTGAGGTGACCTCACTTGAACCTGACACAGTGTACAACATCTCTGTAACACCATGTAACATGGCGGGATGCAATGAGTCATGTGATGTACACTCGGTACTAACAGAATCTGACACAAGCATTGTTGGAGGTGAGATGGGTGAGTTCGCACATAGCTAACCCACTACCGTAACATTGCTGTTGCTGTAAAACTGTATAACATCCTATAAGAAATCTGTACATAATGATTACTAAGGCATGCTTAAATATGACACAGATTTGATTCCTTAATATTTTGTCTTTTTTACTTACACAATCATGCACTTACTAGTACCAACAGGAACTGGTGAAACTCCTCATGTTGTTACACCACCTCTTATCTATATTGGAGCCGCCATTTTGGTTACCATGGTGCTACTGCTCCTGGTTATTATTATATCAACATCAGCGGGTTTTCTTATCAGAAGGTTAGTTTTCAAGACCTGGATATCTGAATGCTGGTCATGCAGTGGAAAGTTATGATTAGTAGTATATTTTTGTAGTAGACTTTCATGTTTGAATGTGATAACCCACAGTCTCTTGTAATATGCTCCAATTATACTCCCCTTCTCAATGACTTCAGGAAGAGAGGCAAACAGACAATTTCACAGGTGAATGGCCTTGCTACCAATGTATGTATTGTATGATGGCACTTGTGAAACTTTGTGAAACTTCGTGGATAAAATGTACATGTGTATAAAGTATTCAGTGCGTAGAATAGTATTATGCAATATTATATTGAATAGTAAATAAGTTAAATGTCAACACAGCACCTTGCATGGCATACGTCTACAAGTCCAGTTCGTTGTCAGTTGGTAAGGATTAGACTGGGTTATGCATAACGGCACTTTTGTGAAACCACGTGAATAAAAATGTGCATAAAGCATTCATTGCATAGGTTAGCATACTGCCATATTTTGAATAGTAAATATGTTGAATGACACTGTTAAATGTCAACACAGCACCACACATGGCGTACAGGTCCAGTTCATCGCCAGCTGGTATAAGGATTAGACTGGATTTTTTTGGTGTATTAGTACGACTTTGTACATTGGATGTGTAATAGTACTTGTTAAAATGACGAAGTCTGCGAAACTTATAGACCATATACTTAGCTCTTGGGCATTTCATGCTCTCAATCTTTGTGATCAAATTAAAATCTAACAGATGCCTCTGTTGTCATTTCATATTACATAATTATGATTATACGTGACTAGTACCTGTATTTGTACTGTCAGAACATCTTGTGCCCCATCCATTTGCCTTGGTCATGCTCATGAGCTTATGAATGCCCACTCTGTTCCTTTGTGATGCAGACTTCCAATGTGGACGCAGTTCATGTCCACCATGCATCCCTCCAGTTGCAGGACCATGGCGTTAAATCAGCAACTGTAGCCCAGTACATGAATGTGGGTGTGACCAGCAGTGACATCACAATGGAGGATAACCCTGCTTATCAGTCAATAGTAATGGAGTCTGCTTAGTCCCATTACATTTAGTATTTACTGCTTTTATAGAATTTGGTTTAATTTTGAAGACACATTGTAGACAAGAAAGTGTTTGTACTGTGTGTGAACTATGTACTCTAGCATTTTTATAATATGCAATTTTGTGCTCCCTTGTGGATATGTGTATATATATACGTATGCATTCCATGTGCCTGTACTTGGAAGTATATATAATATATACCAGTATAATATTATTATAATTCAAGTTACAGTGGCTGTCTCTACCAAATTAATTAAATAGTCATGAATCTATATACAGTTGACTGTGGGTGACTAGCCTCATTCACATTGTTGCATCTGTAAACAGTGAAGGCATGACTTTTCCAGAATGTGCATGGAATTTTTGCACAAGTTATCGTTTATGTGTTGGTAACACATTCAAACCTGTGTACACACATTTTCTGCTGGCCTGCTGCATGCCGGAGCAAGGTAAAGATTCCATACACAGCACATATTATGTATATATACTGTGTTACATACAACATCATCTCTCATTCTTCCTATACAGCTGAATTAATAATGTTTGATTAATGATCTACAGTAAACGGCACAAACCTTTGGTAAATAAAGTTAATTGCAACTGCCATAGCTACAGTAACTATGGCGTTTGTCAAAATTATCACTGCTATCACAGTGAAAGTGATACCAAAATAAATCCTTAATGCATCTTCTGGCTCTGAATGGATGAAACACAGGCAAGAACAATTGTTTATCCTTCTGCTTCAATTGCACCTTGCATTCAGACCATCTCACCTTCACTGTCTGTTAGTGGTGTTAGTACTGAGTTCGGACATTTAGTTACAGTACAACCTCATATCATCTTTATTGGAGTCGCCATCTTGGTTACCATGGTGCTCCTGCTCCTGACTGCATCAATACCAGTGGGTTGTATTATCAGAAGGCTAGTTTCAACACCTGAATACACCTGAATGCATGTTATACAATAGAAAATAATGGTACAAGAGCATAATAGATTAGGTATAATAATAGTATACTTTCATGTTTGAATGTGATACCCCACAGCCACTTGTACATGTAATGCTCTAATTATACCCCCCTTCTCAATGACTTCAGGAAGAGAGGCAAACAGACAATTCCACAGGTGAATGGCCTTGCTACCAATGTATATGTACGTGTATAATGCCACTTGTAAAACTTTGTGAAACTTTGTGGATAAAAATGTACATGTGTATTAAGCATTCATTGTGTAGGATAGTATACTGCAAAATTTGAATAGTAAATAAGTTGAATGGCACTGTTGAATGTCAACACAACACCTTACAGGACCAGTTTGTCGCCAGTTGGTAGGGATTAGACTGGATTATCGAGCCATTTTTGGTGTATTATAGTATGACTTGTACATTGGTAGTGTAATAGAACTTGTTAAAATGACGACCAATTGAAGTCTACGAAACTTATATACTATTGTCATGTCATGATTGCCCACTCTGTTTCTTTGTGATGCAGACTTCCAATGTGGACGCAGTTCATGTCCACCATGCATCCCTCCAGTTGCAGGACCATGATGTTTCATCAGCAACTGCAGCCCAGTACATGGATGAGGGTGTGACCAGCAGTGACATCGCAATGGAGGATAACCCTGCTTATCAATCAATAGAAATGGAGTCTGCTAGGTCCAATTACAATTAGTATTTACTGATTTTATAGAATTTGGTTTAATTTTCCAGACACACTGTAAACAAGAAAGTGTTTGTACTTGTATAAAGACCAACCTTTCACTATTATTCTCAGTTTTGTACCTGACGAAGACCTTTGCGGTCAAAACATTGTATGCTGCAGTTATTTGCTACATGAAAGCTCATCAACACAACTCAGCTATTATTATATTGGAGTGATAGTGGAGTTATTGTTTGTGAAGAGAGCCAGTTGCAGCCAAGTCATGTTGATAATTTAATGCTTATAATTATAACGATGTATCAGTAACATAACACAAGTTATATCAATAAAAGTAACCATACATGATGATGTTAACATAAAATACACGTTATATACTATTGATATGTTGGCAACACATTCAAACCTGTGTAGCCACACTATTTTATGCAGGCCATTTCGTTTTCTGATTAATATATTAAACAATTATGTAATGCACATCGATCCCCATGATGGAATTCATGCACTGCACTTGTCCTCATTCATTTGCATGAATACAGGTCAATTAGTTTTTTTAAGACACACAGAATTAATGAATTTCATGCCTACTCATTATTCCTACGTGCAATTATATGTGGCATAGCAAATAATGTATATAAATTAATGATCATAAATACAGAACATGCATGGGTATACATTTCTAAGTGTTATACTTTAGCGAGTATGCATAGTTTTCGTGCACGGAACATTGACAGTTCACCTTACAAGCACACACACAGTTTACATTTAAGCCTTGAGCTATAGAGTAACACTGCCATAGGTTTATATACTACATATCTAAGTACGACAAGTTGCTCCTGCTGCCTCCATTACAGGCTGACACATAAGCAGGTTGTACTTCATTGTGGCATCTCTGTTGGTCACCTCTCTTCATGCAACATCCTACATGTATGGTGGATGGGGGAACTGGGTCCATACTGGACCTGACATAATATAATGCATCATATATTAAAATGACAGAATGAGCATTTTGTAAGCTCATTCCCTGTATATAGGTACAGTGCAATTGATGCAAATTTAACACATTTATATATTTAACATGTGCACCACTACACAGTGCAATGTACGACATGCCCACCGCCCGTCCACATGTACACATACACACCTCACTGACTACCACCACATACACGACCACCGCACAGTGCAAGTTGCAATCCACACCCCACACTATTAGTTACATACCAGGTTTAGCTAGTATATTCCATATTCAAGATTCAAGATACAATTGAATAAGTCTCAAAATGTGGTCATGCATACTTGATCAGCACATGTTGGAATCTCTTCTGTCATGTGCAGCACCTCCAGTCAACAAAGGTCCTACTGATGTCTTCTTTACGGTATATTGACATGTATATTATGCATAGGTACACAACATGCACCGTTTTATGTACAAAATTACAATGATGTTGTATAGGTTATGGAGTTTTGACCAACAGAGCATCTATAAACGGCAAATATGAGGATCATTGGTACTTCTATCGGAAATACAAGCAATGGTGAAATAATTTCAATTCTGCTCTCAACAATTTTTCATATAAATATCGTTAAAGTTGAGAGTTATCTAACCACGACCCCTAAACTTGAATGTCAGTGTCACATGGTGTAGATTATACGTATTTAACTCCATGTCAGTAGAGTCTTACCATACACCCAGGATTTTGCAGTGATTATTAAACTGAAAATAAAAGAACACTAACTAAGGTACATATTTCTCTCTGCCCAGTTAGAACTGCCTGATACAACATATAGGAGCCTAGACTCACTTTTTGGTCCTCACGTAAGGTAGACATCCTGACCAACTCATTGGGTGGACTTAGCACCACGTCATCAAATACATTCTGCAGAATGATACACATAATAATATGTAGCTACATCAGTGAGTTAGGAAAATAGTGAGAATTAGCTATAATACTACACAATACTACTAATACTACCAAATACTGCAGGCAACAAAGAAACAATGCAAAGTACTTGACATCTAGGTTAAATGTACTGTACCTTTCTGAGCCTTTTATGCATTTGGAGAATTGTGCATGGTACAAATTATGTACATCAATCATAGAGTGAAGAGGGATAGAGCAAAAAGAGTAGAAATGACGATTCCATACACAGCACATATATACTGTTTTATATACATAAAACGTCATCTTTCATTCTTCCTATGTAGAATTAATAATGTTAGACTGATGAACTTAATGGCACAAACCTTTTGCAAATAAGGGCAACAACTACCATTAGCATAGCTGCAATAATTATGGGGATTGTCAAGAACACAGTGAAAGTGATACCAATATAACTTGATGCATCTTCTGAATCTGAATGGATGATACAAGACAAGACAAGAACAATTATCATCCTTCTGCTTCAATTGCACCTTGTATTCAGACCATTTCACCTTCATTGCCTGTTTGTGTTGTTTGTACTGAGTGTACATCACATGACTCATTGCAGCCTGCCATGTTGCATGGGATGACAGAGATGTTGTACACTGTGTCAGGCTGAAGGGAAGTCGCCTCAAATGATGCTGTGTCTTTCAGTGTGGAATTGTAGACCATGGCTTCTGGCCCAATGTCATGAGAAGAAACTTCAACATAATACCACTCTGGCAGCCACCGGATACTTAGTGACTTGTGTATTGACACAGCCAGTGACATAGTGTTAACAGTAGTGTTAACTGTAGGGCAATTCGGTGAACCTATAAGTGACATATAGCAGAGTTAAATGCATATCAATCAATCAATCAATCGATGACACAGGGCATAGGTTTTGCATCAGCATATACACATGCAGTTAAGGCTACTGATGATCTTCCTACCATACTATATAATATTAAATGTATATATATATATATATATATATATACCACCAGCGCAAGTTACTGAGGGTCAGGACCTGCACTGCCGCCATTGGAGTGCACAATGCAGCAAGCAAATGTAAGCTTGCATTTGGGCATGCCATTGAATTGAGAGTATGGGGCAGAAATTCAATGGCATGCCCTTATGCAAGTTACATTTGCTTACTGCATTGTGCACTCCAATGGCGGCAGTGCAGGTCCTGACCCTCAGTAACTTGCGCTGGTGGTGTTTTTCTTCAACCATCTAGCGCATTTACTCTGTGGCAGATGTGGTGGTTTGAATGGTGCTGGTGCTGGCCCGGCTCAGCTGTAACTTGCACTGGTGGTCTTTTTCTATGGCCAACAAGCGCAGATACTCTTCTGGCAGATGTGGTGGTGGTCATAATATTGTAACTTGCACTGTGTGGTGGTGGTGGTGGTGGTCTTTTTTGTAGAGCAATGGCGCATATACTGAATGCATGCATTGTAACTTGCACTGTGTGGTGGTGGTGGTGGTGGTTGTAGTTGCATGTTGTTGCTGCATCCCATACCGACTAGCGCTGATGCTGGCCCCGACCTTTGCACCTTGTGTCCTGACCTTTGCACCTTACATCCTGACCTTTGGACCTTGTGCTTGTGGTGTTTCCCTTCTTTCAACTGGTGCAAACATTCCACTTGCTCAGGTGGTGGTTGTCACCAGTTGCAACTTGCGCTCGTGGTGCTATAGATATAAATATAGATGTGCACATGCAACTTGCAAACGAGCAACACTTATATGAACACAGCATAGGTGGCACATGATGGGTACTTGTTTACAATTTGATTTTACATGATAATGCGAGAGCATACATTACAATGCAAATAGCCTTGCTGCTGAGTAATATATGGGTATAGCTGAAATTATGTATAATATGCATAATTAATGCAGTCCACAGAGATGGTATTTTGCCGCTTCCGATTTCGTGAAATGCCATATGTCGGTGGACTACATTTATAGTGCTTTGCTGAAGCGCTATTGTCCTTTGTCCTGAGAGCCATTATAATATGTAGTATATGCTAGGCCATCTGGCAATTGCACGATGAAGGGGTTTTTCAGACCCCAATGCCTCACACACCAGGCACCCATTACGGGTAACTGACGCCATTTTGCCCAGTATCCCCCTTGGTCCGGAGGGATTTTGACAGGGTCCAGGGGTAGAAAATGGCACACTGACCTGCCTCAATCGGTCACCGAACTGACCAACACAAGTGCAGCAAAATCGGAAGCATACTAAATAGAGAATTCAAAACATTATAAAGATACATGAAACAATTACTGGCCATAGGAATAGCTACAGATACAATTTTGAGGCAACGAGTGAGGTGTCCATAACTGACTGTGACAAAGATATATATACATATTATTATATACAAACGCTCGGTGACTTAGGCGTCAAGATTAGTTGCCTTGCCTTCTGGCTCAGCAACCATATTGATTTTCTCACCTTCAACAAAAATTGTTGCATTTGACATTCCCAAGCCTTCTCTGGAGCAACTCACAAAGGAACGATTGTTCTTGGATGTAATATTGCTTATAGTGATGCTTGCTGGGTTAGCTGATGGTGACGTATCAGGTGTGCTCACTTGTGGTAAAGAAGTAGGAAATCCTACACTAGCAGTAAAGCTTGTAATGCCGCCTTGAACTTTCAAGTCTACGTCCCAAAACAGTCCACTATCTGGCAAGCTACTGTTACAGGTGAATGTAATATTCCCCCCCTCTGGTACAACATATCCACCTGGTGCAGCCACAGCATCTGCTGACAGGGTGACTGAAAGGGAGAGACACAAGGTTGTAAGATTAAGATAGAATGTGGCTAGCTATAGATTATTAACATAGTTACAGACATCATAGGAGTTGGCTCTAGCTAGCTAGTTAAATATATTGCTAATTCTACTGCACAGACCTGCTCCAGTACACAAGACTTCTGCCATGGCGACTGCACAGAGATAGAGCAGGAGCCTCATTCTGGGGGAAACTCACACTACTACATCCAAGGGATGAAACTGAGGACAGGAACACAAAGAAAAGAAAAAATTACCTCATCTCGCGTAACCATGCCTAGTTTTTTCACCGTAGCTAGCTGTAGAAATAAACTTGGATTCGCGAAGAGAATGTTGCCAGCTGGCTAACTAATGCATTGCAACCCTGTAAAATTGACAGTGTACGCGTATGTTCGCAAACAGACAAAAATAATGCTAGGAATACTGACACAGTTTTTAAAGGAACAATCGCGGCGGCTCTTAGCGATGGGGAGTACTTACCAGACCACGTGGTTGTCTTGTAGAGCGGGGCTAGTTAGAGAAAATGGGGTTAGGGGTTATCCCCATAATTAACTTATAAAAGTATTATAGCGTCCCTCAGTGAATATTGTTTGCTAGTGTCCATCAAACAATATTCACACGCACTCCAGAACTCCTCTTAATGATTACCTGCGGCAGATCGAAGAGGAATACGGTCGCATCTTCGCATTCCTTGCTCATTGCATAGATATTCTAGCTAACGTATAGAATATCTGTGCTCATTGCAACTTTCAGCGACAAGTACGTACCAAAAACCTAAGATTACAACATCAAACACTGTCCTTCTTTAGCACAGAAGTAGCTACAAACAGCTTAACTAACTATGCATGGGAATCCCCATTCATTATCTTATAGCATAGCTGTATAACCAGTAGACTATGTAACTGCTGCATTGACTGGTTGTCGCGGCTCACGACTCACCTCTGAACCTTGACCCCACTTCTGGCGCGCTAAGCAGATACCGTCGAGAAGATGTCACGGTTCTTACACAAACGAAAGAGGTCTCTGCAGCCTCTTCACAAGACGTGTACCTGTAGAAACAACTCCACACAATCCTCCACTTGAGATCTTGACTGTATCCGCATGGCATCTTCTCGACGGTATCTGCTTAGCGCGCCAAAGTGGGGTCAAGGTTCAGAGTTGAGTCGTGAGTCGAATGACAATCGCGACAACCATTTTGCAAACCGCTGCAACTTATTCTTTTCTGTTATATATGCATCACAGTATCATCTGCATAAGCAGTAGTAGCTATAGATATATGAAAGCTGCATTGCTTACTATTATCCCATGGTATAATATCATGTTCTTTGCTGATTTAGCCAAAGTCGCACCTGCATGCTTATATACCGACGTGTATCACCAGGGCTACGAGCCCTACACAGTTATCGCCAGTCTCTAGCACTATGCAAAATCCTGTTTGCACTTATTTACGCGACGGACTGAGAGAGAAGGTCATGATTGTTAGATATATACTGGTGTTTATTCAATTGGTGCTGGAAGTTTGGAAAGATTCCAACTGAGTGGAGGAAGAGTGTGGTAGTTCCTATCCCGAAGAAGCAGAAGAGTGGCCCATGCAGAGTGGACGAGTATAGGGGGATTTCGCTGGTGTCAGTACCATACAAAGCCCTATGTAGGATTGTACAGAGGAGAATGATGGAAGTTGTTGAAGAGAGAGGTCTGGTAGCAGAGGAGCAAGGAGGTTTTCGAAGAGGCAGGGGTTGCAGGGATCAGGTGCTCACGCTAATGTTGCTTGGACAGGTTAAAATGCAGTCCAGAAGGGGAATGTTCGCGACCTTCGTTGACTTCAGAAAAGCGTATATGACAGAGTAGACAGGAGCAAGCTGTGGCAGTGTTTGAAGGACAGTGGATTTGGTGGTCGAGCTCTCTCCTTTTTGCAGGCGGCCTACAGATCCCTGACCTGCGAGGTGAGAGTGGACAGTGTGCTGAGTGACTCCTTTTCAGTAACCAGAGGATTGAAGCAGGGATGCATCCTATCACCTTTATTATTTTCTTTATATATTAATTCATTAGTGGAGAGGCTAAGGGGTGCGGGGGTTGGGGTGGAGTGTGGGGGACGGATGATCACAGCGCTACTGTATGCGGATGATGCGGTGTTGATGGCAGAAGATGAGAAACAGGTGAAGAGGGGCTTAAAGGTGTTGGAGGAGTGGTGCCGAGAGTGGGGAGTTGAGGTCAATGTGGAGGAGTGGAGTAATGCATATGAGGAAGAGAGGTGTTAAGAGGACTAGAGAGACCTTTTTGGTTAATGGTGAGAAGATCTAAGTAGTGGAGGAGTATCGGTATCTGGGGTGTGTGGTAAATGAACAGCTGAATTGCACAAGAATGGTGGAAGAGAGGGCAAAAGCGGGGGCCAAAGCCCTGAGTGAGTGGCTGAGGAGGTGTAGAGCAGCAGTGGGAGAGCTTAGAGGTGAGACATTTAAGAAGTTGTTGGAAATGCTGGTAGATTCAGTGTTGCTATATTGGGCTGAAGTGTGGGGTAGCTGCAGGAAGTTGGCTCCAATGGAGAAGATCCAGCTGAGAGTGGCTAGGATATTTTTGGGAGTGGGAAGGCTCCACCCCAAGATATCCCTTCAGTTTGAGTTGAACACATTACCGCTGGAGTGGGAAGCAATGAAGAGGTGTATAGAGTTCTGGGTAAAAGTGATGAGAATGGATGAGAACAGGTTATTGAAGCAAGTAATGGTGGAGGTGATGGAAAGGGAAGATGAAGTTCGGTGGAAGCAAGATTTGGAGAGGAGTTTAAGAAAGTTTGGATGGGGAGGATTGGGAACAGAAGGGCTGAGTAGTTTGTCAATGAATCAGGTTAAGCAGATGCTAAAGGATGTGGCATGGAGACAGGTAGTGGAGAGCTGGAGGGTGGAGGCAAAAAGTCACTCCAAATTAGTTGAAATGTATAAGCTAATGGAGAAGGGATGCAAATCACGTTGTGTTGAAGTGAAATGTAAGAAGAAGAGAAGGATTATGACTAAACTGAGAGGTGGGACAGCAGGCTTGGAGATTGAGACGGGCAGATGGCAAGGTGTCAATAGAGAGCAAAGGTTGTGTAAGAATTGTCAAAGTGGAGAAGTGGAAGATGTGGAGCACCTTTTGTTGAGATGCATGGCTATGGCAGAGGAGAGGGAGAAGCTGATAAGGTTGATGGAGGATAAGGTGGTGGAATGGAAGCATATGGAAGATAGGGAGAGAGTGGCAGAGGTGTTGGAGTATGCATGTGGAAATGATGAAGTTAGTAGAACTGTGGAGAGGATTTGGCGGAAGCGTTTTGGTGTCTAAGGCATGACCGCACCCCCCCTCCCCCCCACTCCCCCCCCCAAGCTGATCCCCATCCTAACATATGTATCCTTGCCTGAGAATTTATTCTTATTTATCAGACTCTATTATATTTCGCTTTTTAGTGCTGCATGGGGTGTGCACACCCTAGTGTGCTTTTGCACATGGTGCACTTAAAATTAATAATAATAATAATAATAATAATAATAATATACTTGTCGGCCACTGACGATAAGATATTGACATCCTATAGCCATCTTCAAACGGCCGAATGTAGCCTAATGAATTGCAATCGCTTTTTCTTGGTCCGAAATTTATACCACCAGTCCGGCTTTTATACCGCTTCAGCCATTTTTCGAACCGTCCTATGTAATGTATGGTCCGGTCCGGTCCAACTCGGTCCGAAAAATATATGGAAGTGTTGTCTGTGGGCTGGGAAGCTAGAATAAGGTGCATTGGTTTCTGGCACAGAATACTGACAGATCAGCGTTATCACCAACGTTTGATACAGAAGTTGGCCTATGCGGCTCTCATGGCACCGAGAAGAAGCCAGTGGATGGGGAAGTTGGGAATTTGTTTGGAGGCCTTTGGTTGGCAGGACTGCAGCTGTGCCGCTCTGGCTGGGGTTTCAGGGAGGCAACTAAGGGAGATGCTGAGGAGTATTGCATGCAGGTGTATGGAGAAGGATTGGACGGAAGACCTTGGAAGTAAACCCAAGCTTTGTGTTTTGAACTCTGTGTATGTGAATGGTCTTAATGGGAGGTGCTGGAAGGTGCAGGAGAAGCCATAGGAGAATGCTGATGATGTTAAGGGGCAGATCGGCTCCTTTACAGATTGAGACTGGCAGATGGAAGGGTGCACCTAGGGAAGAGAGGTTGTGTAGAGAGTGTGGGATGAATGAAGTGGAAGACTGTGATCATTGGCTGCTACGATGCTCAAGATGGGATATAGAAAGGCAACATCTGCTGACAAATGTTCAACAAAGGCTCCCTAATTTTGCGTTCTGTCAGTGGTGACATGCAAAAATCTGCTGCAATCACAGACTTGGCATGTGAAGACCGCAGGACTGCCCAATTGATTTACTCAATGTGGACTGCAAGATTTGGATGATTCAAAATGACTGCATGACTATGTAGACTTGATCTGTGATGTTTTTATGTACTCATAACATTGGGCTTGTTCCCTAGTGCTCCTGCACGTGTGCACTCTAATATTGATATTGATATTGATATTGATTGATATACCGGACCCATTGTGGTCATTGCATGATTGTACCTCAAATTGGCTCTTGTTCAAGTGTACCTTTATAGCTTTCCTCGTTGTATAGTGTTTCTACACCTATCATAGCCATTATATATATATATATAATATTATATATCATGAGACAGTCCTATATACAGGGTCGCATTTGCACAGAATAGTGATGTTAATTAGGCTCCATTCTCAACTATAGTATGGAACTACTATCAAGACTGTTATATATTGTCGATATCCCTATAACTTACCCTTCTTGCATTCCAACAATAGTGAACCTTTTGTATTAGTACCATAGCAGCATGGGATGCTTTTACCGTCACAACACAACATTGGTGCTGTATGCATGTGCTGGTTATATCATCCCAATTAGATCCGCACATGTCTTCTCTTTTCACGAGCAGGAACTCTTCAGCTGTTGTTCGAAATGCTACATAACTAACCATTAATTTTGGCCTACAAGGTGGTTAATAAATTCTGGGCAATTTTTTTTAAATAGACTGCCAGGTGCAAGTATATACAATATATATATACTTAGTATTGTAGATCTAATGGTCTAGGACAGGTACTAGGTCCCTACTACCTAAATCTGGGAACACTTCTAAGAACACTACTAGGAACACTATATTCGCAAGAGAATTAAATAATCCTAAAAGACAAAATTCAACACTAATAATTGACATGTTCTTTAGGTTGACAACATTATTCACTATAAGGGGGGCACAGTATATTCACTAGTTACATACGAGAATTGGAGTGAAAACACCCACCGAACTGGAATGTCATGATAATACATACAGGTAGGGATTGCAGATGCAAATTTGTTTTCTAATCTGAGGGTTTGTTGGCAGCATTTTCGGATTTAGCTGCCTTTTGCGATCAGTATGACGCTTGTTTCACCAAAATCTGTTCACTAGAAGCTGATTCACGAGTAGATGCATGAGTTACCGTGCGAATATTTTCTGGTAGGTAATAATAGAAACTACGGTATGCAGACGCACTCCAATAATATTTTGTATGACCCGAGTAGAGAATCGTCAAAGAGTTCTTTCCACAAAATGAGAGAGACAAAAAGGCGTGAAAGACGGCTGAAACGAGCAGACGTGTTCTGTGTCAAATGCGCACAGAGAGGCACAGATGCACAAGAGTATGAAGGGATCGAGGATTTTGACGATTATCGAATACATATATTCTGTATTGATTAGGTGATGATATTAGCTGCATATGGTTGTGATCATTGAGAATCTGAGCGGAATCATAGCTGGGAGTCCGCTGGTTGGGACTCCAATTATTCTGGTCTGGAGACCAATTAATCCAGGTCTAATTATAGACCTTTGGATCATGCATACCATTACGTCCGAAGACCTCTGAAATGGCGAAAGAGCAGGAAAGAAAGGTGGAGCCGCCGGGAATTGAACCCAGGGCCTCTGGCATACCGTGCCATTGCTCTGCCACTAAGCTACAGCTCCCACCAACAACCACCCCTCATTCCTGCCCTTATGTTGCTAGTCTCGCGGGGCCAGACCCTTTCCGGTATTGCGCAAGCGCACCGAGAAAGGGTCTGGGAGTTGTGGAGGCTTCCTAACGCGGTTATTGGCTGACACCTCGTTATCGCGTTAATTGATAAGTGTTGGTAGCTAATTGGCACCGTGTAGTTCGGTCAGTCGGTCGATGATGGAACACTGCTGTTTTTGTTACTTTTGTAAGCGTCCCTCAGGGAACAAGAAGCATTTCCAGAGAGTTTTGGCACAGCTAGTGATCTTCTGCGCAGCACAATTACAGCAAGCTCATCGCCCCCAAGAATTCGGCCGTGATTCCACTTGGAACGAAGCGTGCCTTTTGGTCCAGCATTAGTGCCGACAGTGGACTAATAACCAAAGCATTTGACGTATTTTTCGGCCGTTCCTGTGCTCGCTGAATGACCTAGGCAAAATCCCATAGATGAGAGACTTGCCGTAGCCAGTAGGGAAACAAAAACATCTCGCCAACGAAAGAACTCTACTACCGCTTGTACTAGTTCCTGCTTCAAGTTATTGTACCCTGCTTCAGCAGCCACGACGGTACGCGCTACAGCTTCGATCCTGGCACAGTCGATACCCGCCGCCATTACTGCAATAAATACTCGGTTTGCACGTAACCGGGCTCCACATGCCCACATCAAAGAAGTGTTATAAAACACCTAGTCCGGCATTCCCACGGATATTACACGACAACACTTGAGCTAACTCCCAGACCCTTTCTCGGTGCGCTTGCGCAATACCGGAAAGGGTCTGGCCCCGCGAGACTATTATGTTGCTTGCTCTAGCGTATTATTGGAGTCCCAACCATCGATCGGACTCCCAGCTATGTTTCCGCTCAGATTCTCAATGATCATATAATTTTATTCTGTTAGTCAGGCGTAGCCGACCCTTCCTCACACTGTAGGAAGGGTCGGCTACGCCTGACTAATATTCTGTATGTATGTGAGAGCCTTCGATCGATGCCATGTTCGCTAGGGTTCTCCTCGCCTGGTGCCAGCGGTGAGGTGCATGCGGTACGTTCGGAGTTAGTCCAGCCAGCTTGGGACCCACGTACAACGAAGCGCCGAAGCGCCGAAGCGCTTCGTTGTGTACGTGGGTCCCAAGCTGGCTGGACTAGTTCGCAGTAGGCAGACATTTTTATGCGCTTACGCAACATGAAGATGACACTTGCATCATGAAAGTGCAGCATAAGACTTGAGGTAACAATAGAAATTTGTTACAATCGTGTATTAAATTTATGTTTGATGGACGTGGCTACCCTGTATGTACATGTACGACTATGATGGAACAGGGTCACATTTTAATTAGTCACGACATCGACATGCGTGGAAACGCTGAGGCACGTAATGGTACAGCATATGTAGTCTCGCGTAGCCGGACCGCTTCCTCCCTCTATTTATACAGACTGACGTCATGCTTCCTATACAACCTTTCAAAGAGAACTGGTCGTGTCGTTGGCCGTTCCCGACGTCCTACCACTGACCGCTTCATTGACAGACCAGACTTTGAGTATCGTTGTGAGATATATATTCTGTGTGTGATTCAGAGTTGGGTTGCGTGTGTTGCATATTCCATTCTTTTTACGTACCTCACCTGCAGCTGAAATGGGTCCCTTGCTCACTGTCTATGCACTTGTTATGGCAGTAGCTACACGTATAGCAAAGAGTACAGGTTTGTACAGTAGCTAGTTTGACATGTTTCATAGCGTCTCTGACAATCTGTCATTCTAATTTCAGTCACTCTGTCAGCTGATGCCCTGCCTGCACCAGGTGGATATGTTGTACCAGAGGGGGGGAATATTACATTCACCTGTAACAGTAGCTTGCCAGATAGTGGACTGTTTTGGGACGTAGACTTGAAAGTTCAAGGCAGCAGTAGAAGCTTTACTGCTAGTGTAGGATTTCCTACTTCTTTACCACAAGTGAGCACACCTGATAAGTCACCATCAGCTAACCCAGCAAGCATCACCATAAGCAATATTACATCCAAGAACAATCGTTCCTTTGTGAATTGCTCCAAAGAAGGCTTGGGAATGTCAAATGCAACAATTATAGTGGAAGGTGAGGGCACAATAAATATTATAGTATGAATTTTTATACTAATTATATATATATATATAATATATATCACTTGAGAACGATTTGTGCTTCAATATTTTCTTAAATTAATATAGACTGTTTATGAACTCCAGTAGCTGCATAATCTCTCAATAACTCTCCTTTCATTAATTGTAAGCAGTTGACCCAGTTGACCATCAAAGCAACAAATCAAAGTGTATATGTTAATCTACATATGCTCCACATTCACAAGTATACGTGTTGTGATCTACACATTCATCTTTTATATAATGTATTACTTACTAATCATCTTATATACATTTTTGTGCTAAATATGCAAATGATGGTCATAATACATCATAAGATAATTAATAAACATAACTGCATATACATATAAGAGTATACATATATATGTGTACACACATAAACAGCAATTATATCCTGTGATTATACTGCATGGTCTGTTTTCGTATGCACTGTACAGGTTCACCAAACTGCCCCAAAGTTCATACGAAAGTTAGCACTACATCCCTGGCAGCTTCAATACAGAAATTACAAATGAAGTGGCTACCGGAGTGGTATTGTGTTCAGGTTATTTCCTACAATGAGACGTCAATAGCTAGTATTGTGCGTAGTTCCTCACTGAATGGCTCTGCATCATTTAACGTGACCACACTTGAGCCTGACACAGTGTACAACATCTCTGTAACACCATGCAACACGGCGGGATGCAATGAGTCATGTGATGTACACTCGGTACAAACAAAAGCTAGAGGAAGTATAGAGGTAGAAGGTGAGATGGCTGAATTTGCACATAATATACTAATTGTACATACTATTACGAATGTTTATACAGTATTCTTGCTGTAAACTGTACATAGCGTCAGATGCCGTACGTCTTTTGATGTATTTAATTATGTATTATCTAGCAATAATTTCTCAGAGCAGTCAAATGCAGTATATTATTATAGTAGAGCAAAGATTTGAATTCAAAGGATTTGCTTATTCTCCTTTTCTACCTGCACATGCACTTAATTACTAGTACCAACAGAACGTGATGTAAAATCTGACTCAGTTTCAATACAACCTCTTATCCTTATTGGAGTTGCCATTTTGGTTACCATGGTACTACTTATCCTGGTCGTTGTTGCATTGGCATCAGCAGGACTATTAATCAGAAGGTTCGTTTTCAGTACGGGAATATTACTGAATGCATGATTGTATGTTCAAATGTACTTAGCAACCCAATTGCCAACTGTATTGCTGTAATCATACTTTCTTCTCCATAACTTGCAGGAAGAGAGGCAAGTGGACACCTGCAAAGGTGAACCCGATAGCTACTAATGTTGACATATAAAACATCTGAAACATGTAAAGTGTGTCATATATAGTATTGTAGTATGGAATATTTATATGTTATATATACCACTTCTGATGTTATGTATATATAATGACTTTGATTGGAGCCTAATTGCATGGGTTAACTATATTATAGTTCCAATCAAGTGCGTCACTTGTAAGATCACTGTTTCATGAAGTTGTGCATATATATCACCATTGGCACATTTACAGAGTACAGCAGAGCAAAGACGCGTGAAACCTCAGTCTGCCCAACCAGAGTATGCTGAAACGGCAATGGATCACAACGATACAAACAACACAGAATATGCAGTGGTTGCTCATAGCAACACATCAGCCAAAGGGCAGTCTGCGCAAGGACCATCCCGCCAGGCAAACACCACCTGCACAACTGGTCCAGGCAACTCACTACTAGAGTATGCAACAGTGCAGGATGCCCTACTAGTGACAGAAAACGTCCCCCGAAGTCACCCATCATTGACAAATACACTGAGTCTGCCACCATCTTCACCCCCTGCCCTTCCTGGGTCGCCGGCTGGGGTTGGCATCAGTCCAGACTGTGTGCAGGATGCAGGTTATGCCTCTCTACCAGACAGTAGGAACGGGTCAAACAGGATCACTAAAGTGCGCAGTATAAGGCAGAAGTGAGACATGAGCATGCAAGTGCAAGGGGCAAACGCCTATTGACAGCTGCTATTATATAGTGTGTCAGCATGTGGTGCATGTGTTATCAGCGTGTTGTGTGTTATTAAGATGTTTTTGTGAATGCATTACATCTCTCATTTTCAGTGCAATTTGCAGTGTATATCACTGCGTTCCCATAACACCGCTGCCAACTCAACTTGCCAACAAGCATGGTATCAGCGAGTGCAGTAGCACTCTCTGTGTAGGGATGGCATAAAAAGGGTGTTTCGTTTTCCCTATTCATTTATATAATGCATTCCCCCATTATGCAATTAGCTACATGCCATTACCTGTGGGCAGCTGATGGTCTGCCTACACCCTGTGGATATTTATGGTTATGTTACTGTATACTAGGAAGTGGGAATGTTAGACCCGTATACATTCACTCATAGTCTCAAATATGCATGTACATATAATATATGTCACTGAGAGTATTATACTGAATGAATTCCATGGCTTAATTCTAGCAGTAAAACATGGCCATACAATTGAGGCAATTAACAGGTGCTATTATATGCATATGCATATGCTGTGTTGTGTGTTATTAGAATGTTCTTGTAAGTCCAACTCACAGAATTCGTAACCTCCAACTTAAAGACCAGTTGACCAATGGCCAGTGCTAATTTACAGGCTGAGAGCCACTATTATATTACAGGTTGATTGTGACTTCTCTAATGTTCATGGGGACAAGACCCAATGCAGCACTTTGAGCCGAGTGTATTCATTTTCATTCTCTGGCTCATCCCTCTGCATACCTATATATGGACACAGACTGCATGGTTGGGTTGGGTACAGATGGTCACGTGCAATGCTCACTGCATAGATATACCAGACTCGTACCGGATGACTACATACAGACATACAGTGCACAGAATGAAGCAGAGAGTAAGTCGTCATGAGCGCATGCAGGGGGTGCAGCTCACTGGCCAACAAGACTTTTGTATTATATTATAGCTATATGTCAAAAATGTAATGTCAGCTAATATTATATATATGATGTACTATATAGTTTGAAAAGTACTATATATAGCGCAGGCCAAGGATGATTTGACACCAGAATAACATAATAATGTGTGTACAGGTTCATAAACTGGTCGTATGCACGTTTGGATTGGACACCCAGCTAAAGCAGTCAATACTCATTTGTTCTGTATAAAATATATTAATACTAGCAGAGGCAGCCCGCCTTTGGCGAGCTTCCACTGCTCTGAACGACATTCCCTCAATGGCATTTCTATGATGGCGCTTCCACAATAGCAAAATGTGCGACCATGCATGGACGTCCGTATACTTTCTCCGTAAAATAAAATGCCGGACAGTCGTTTTCTGGTTTATTGGCACGCACTCCTCGGCTGAAGCGTATTTGCGCATGTCTGTATGTACCTGATGAAGACCTTCGTGGTCGAAACGTTGTACTATTGCAATCTATACTGTGTTAGGTGCCATGTTTAAATCATCAGTGACATTTGAATTCGTAGCAATGAGCCTCTACCACATCATATGTACATACATGTTCACCTAAAGACCCAAATGCGACACTTTAAGCTTAGTGTTAACACATCGTGTCTTGGCCACATCAGACTTTACTTAAGCAAACGCGCAACATTAGCTGAACCAAGTGTATATTTTATGTATGACTTTGGACAACCACTGCTTCCATTTTCATCCCAGCTCTGGCTCACCCGTCTGCATACCTATATATGGACACAGACTGCATGGTTGGGTTGGGTACAGATGGTCACGTGCAATGCTCACTGCATAGATATACCAGACTCGTACCGGATGACTACATACATACAGTGCACAGAATGAAGCAGAGAGTAAGTCGTCATGAGCGCATGCAGGGGGGCACCTCACTGGCCAACAAGACTTTTGTATTATATAGCATATGTATGCATATGTCAAAAATGTAATGTCAACTAATATTATATATATGATGTACTATATAGTTTGAAAAGTACTATATAGTGCAGGCCAAGGATGATTTGACACCGAATAATAATAATAATGTGTGTACAGGTTCATAAACTGGTCGTATGCACGTTTGGATTATTTGACTGTTTGTTATGAAATGTATAGCATAATATTATTATACAGGAGATCATGAGTGTTGTATTATAAAGTAATAATTCCATTTTCAACACATCCCCTCAAAGTTACAACCCATTCTGCCGACCGACAAACATAGTTAAAAGTGAAAATGAAACAAATACTACAGGACAATGCGTAGCTACTCACACTGTGTGTATAGCTCTTCCCACTAGCCTATTAGACTACGAAACCATGTATGGTATTTTGAAACTCGTGCTCAACCTTCTAGCCCACGTACGCTCATTCAGCATTCCAATTTAAAATGGAATCGCGACCCTGTGCACTTACTTGGCTTCACACAGGAAATATGCAAATACTCTGTACACATTGTGGTATGCACACGCATGCACATATATACGTATAATATGTATGATAATACCTGTATATATATAAAAATAATGCAATAGAATATACAGTAATAATATGAGAATACAATAGTAATACTACGCAAGACAGGTGCATGTGCACACTGTATGTGTGTATTATGATTATTAAAGACAACCAAGTACGTATATACAGTGCAAGTTGGATATATATATATTATATATAATTACAGCCCATGCCATGAATCACAAGCATACATACATATACGGTATATTCAATAAAAACGGAAACGTACTACACCCGTAGGCATAAATTAGTACGCCTGTACCCGTACTCGTACTACCCCGTGAACGTTTCCGTTTTTATCGAATATACCGTATAATTGATCGTATTTCGTATATCATCAAGGTGTCAGTGAACCACAGATTACATGGATGTTAGGCTTTAAAAGCATTGATGCATTAGGCTGGAACACAACCGTTATAAGCTGCTAAGTCCATTAAGGTGAGCAAAGATATACATGATCATATGGTATGAGAATTGTTTGAACATTGAACTACCTGTGCATGTCAGTTTACACATTGAGGCGATACGTGCTAGCTAATCACTGGCACTGTAGCCCCGAATAATAGTGCTGCATTGAGATAGGCAGACTTAGCGGCGTAGAGCTAAGTCTGGCAAGTGTGTGACCATGTTGTACATTTCTCCTTTCAAACACACAAGAACTATTTGATGCACGAGAACAGAAATGAGCCTATAGCAGTAAAAACGTAAGTGCTAGCAAACACAAACTAATGTAAGTTACACAATAGTACAGTCTAGTTGTGTAACTCTAAAAGAACCCTATAAAATCTATTCAACAACAAGCACCATCTTCCCAAGCGCCCCACTCCCCTCCATTATCTCTTTGTGAGCTGCAGCTGCTTCCGAAAGCGGGTACTCCTTGCCAACAATGGGCTTAAGCCATCCAGCTTCTGCCCCGCCACGAATAGCTGCATGAGCATCAGCCAACTCCCTGTCACTAGCCTGGAAGAGCATCACGCCTACAACTGATGCCTCTCGGGACATTGCATCTCTTGGGTTGACCTGAATGGGCCCCCTACTTCCTACCACAGCCACACATCCCCCGGGAGACAACATCTCAAGGTCCTTGCCAAGATTGATGTGAGCGGCATTCTCAACAATGACATTGAACCCACGGTTGCCTGTAGCTAACAGCATCCGGCCAGTATACTCCTTCTCTCTGTGGTTAAACGACATGTGGGCTCCTGCCTGTTTGACAATGTCCAGGCCCCTGTCTGTTCCTGCAGTTCCAAATACAGTCATCCCGTATGCCCTGGCGAACTGCACAGCTGCAACTCCGACACCCCCACTTGCTCCGTGGATGAGAACAGTGTCGGAGGCCCTTGCCCTACCTCGCTGAATGAGACCTCGGAATGCAGTCAGATACGGGGTAGGCAGTGCAGCTGCTTCCGCGAAGCTCAAAGAGCCAGGAATGAGATGAAGGCTGTCTGCAGTGATAAGTGAACACTCGGCGTAAGCACCTGATAGGGTTTTAGTTGTGTACACTTTGTCTCCTGGCTTGAACGTTGACACACCAGAGCCGACTTCAACCACAATGCCAGCAGCATCATTGCCTTAGTAGAACAATGGTTGAAAGTCTGTCTTGAGAACAGTATTATGTATTATTAGTACTACGTACAGAGTATTGTGCATTATTACTACACAGTATTGTGTGTTATTAGTATTACATATTATATATACATCAGTACACAGTGACTGTGCACCTACAGCAGCACATATAAGCCTTAAACAGAGGTTGGATGACCATAAGTGATACTGACTTAGAGAAGAACTGGCATCGCATTGTACTGACAGTTACAAACCATTGCATGCAGAATCGCTCATTGAACCTACGTAAAACAGTACCCATATCACGCATGTACAGTGGAATCTCTCTATAGAGGATACCATCGGAACCTGGCTAGATGTCCTGTATACAGTGAAACCTCTCTATAGAGGACACCATTGGAACCCGGCTAGCTGTCCTGTATACAGTGGAACCTCTCTATAGAGGACACCATTGGAACCCGGCTAGCTGTCCTGTATACAGTGGAACCTCTCTATAGAGGACACCACTAGGATCCACCTGGCTATCCTGTATACAGTGGAACCTCTCTATAGAGGACACCATTGGGACCCGGCTAGCTGTCCTGTATACAGTGAAACCTCTCTACAGAGGACACCACTGGGACCCAAGCTGGCTGTCCTGTATACAGTGGAACCTCTCTACAGAGGACACCATTGGGACCCAAGCTGGCTGTCCTGTATAGAGTGGAACCTCTCTATAGAGGATACCATTGGAATCCGGCTAGCTGTCCTGTATACAGAGAGGTGCCCCAAATTCAGAGTGTCCTTTATAAAGAGGATCCACTGTATGAGTGTTACATCTACAGCCAGCTCAGCAAACAACTCCGCTTGCAGCATGACCACCTGGTCCAAATATATTGCTATTGTTGACCATGTAAAGAGACTGTGAGTTCTAACTATAGCTATGCCAAATATGGTCATGCATGACTACTATTGCTATATTCAATATTCAAGCTTCAAGTGCACCATGTGCCATGCACACAGGTCATGTTGTCAGCTATATAGGGTCATCTATTCAACAAGGCAATTGAGGTATTGTGGGCAAATTGAGTATATCAAATGCTCCATTACAACAGAATACACACCCATATTTCCTGTTCCAAGAATGCTAGGCTTCCTAATATACTTCATTGTATTGGCTTTAGTAACTTTCCCAGTACGTATGTATATACACGTCTTTCAAGAAGCACCCATTCGCTTAACGTCACTGTATAACTTGTTGGCATCATAAACTTACACAGGCAGGCACTATGAAGAGTTACAAGTCGCAACATCTAATGAGCAAAATCCAACATACCAAAGGAGGGCACATGCACCGGTTTACGAGGAGGGTGACTTAGCAGCTGGACAGAACTAACACCACCCACTCACAAACCTCTCTATAGACGATACCATTGGGACCCGGCTAGTTGTCCTGTACAGAGAGGTGTCCTTAATTCAGAGGTAGATTTGTTCCTATAATATGGCTGGGACTGCAGACAGTGTCCCCATTAGTGAGGTGCCCCTAATTCAGAGTGTTTTTATAAAGAGGTTCCACTGTATGAGTGCTACATCTATAGCCAACTCAGCAAACAACTCTGCTTGCAGCATGACCGCCTGGTCCAAATATAATGATGTTGTTGACCATGTAAAGAGACTGTTAGAACTAACGCCATCCCACTCACAAACCGGTGCATGAGCCCCTTGATTGGTATCAATACATAGCAATGAGTCTCTATGATAATCAAAATTCAACATCCTGATACGTATAGCTATTAATGCATTCTCTGTCATTGTGTATATACGTAAGTACGTTCAACTACAAGTTTTTCCTCTGGTTAAATAGAATTCTCCATATCACACCTCCAACTTAAAGACCAGTTGCCCAATGGGCAGCTTCATTATTCTTCATCAAAAAGAATGCACACCCTAAAATCCAAAAAATAGTAAATTTCACTCCCTACATCCCACTACAATCCGTACAGTATATATATAGTATACTGACCACACCACGGATTAACCCTTAGAAGCCCTGTTTTTATACTCAAACTGGAACAAAAATGCCCAGGCTCCTAAGCAGCTGGACAGAACTAACGCCACCCCACTCACCAACCTCTCAAGGGCCAAATGTTGTTGACCATGTAAAGAGACTGTTAGAACTAATGCCATCCCACTCACAAACCGGTGCATGAGCCCCTCCTTCGGTATCAATAGATAGCAATGAGTCTCTACGATAATCAAAATTCAACATGCTGATACGTACGTAAAGCTATTAATGCATTCTCTGTCATTGCGAATATACATATGTCCAACTACAAGTTTTTCCTGGTTAAATAGAATTCTCCATCCATATCACACCTCCAACTTAAAGACCAGTTGCCCAATGGGCAGCGCTAATTCACAAGCTTCATTATTCTTCATTGAAAAGACGGTAACACCCTAAAATCCTAAAGATAGTACATTTCACTCACTCCCTACATCCCACTACAATCCATACAGTATATACATAGTATAATGACCACTCCACGGATTAACCCTTAAGAGCCCTGATTCTATATTCAAACTGGAACAAAAATGCCCAGGCTCCTAAGAGTTAAATGGGTACACAATGTACAGGTTCTAGGATACTCTCTGGACAATCGCATTTCCTGCACGCTACAATTCTGACCTGGAGTAAACGGTAGCGGTGGCTTGCGAGCGTAGGTGCCAGCTCTGATGTAGGTCTCCACCGGGTTCACACCCACAGCCTTCACCTGTATTAGAGCCTCGTTAGGACCGGGAGACATTTGTGGCACTTCCTCCAGTTTTAGCACCTCAGGGCCTCCAAACTCGTGCACTCTGATAGCCCTCATCACTGCTCTCCACTGCAAGTGATAAGTAAATACGTGTGCAAGTGACTATATACGTATCTATGACAGTTTGTCATATGCAAGCCTACGGCATATGGCAACTGTCCGTATGACTCAAGCAAATGCCTTTCTTACCATTCACCTTACAAAGATTAGCCTTATATACAAAAAGAATAAAACTAGTTCTGACAAGTTTATGGTCAGGCACAGCACATAATATATTAACTGCGACTAACAGTTTATAACGCAAATCAACCCTACACAGATCATAATACGGTTACAACATACAATACACACGTTCACAACAAGCTCACACACCACATACGTATTTAGTCTTGCCTAGCCAGACCGCTTCCTCCCCTCCACTTTCTCTTGGTGACCTCATCGGTGGAGGAAGCAAGGGGTCTGGCTACACGAGACGTCTATACATCAGGATGTGAACAACACAGATGTGACAGACATGTGATGTATGTACAAGTTATTTAGATTATGATCCACTGTTGACATATGTATTTATGATGTGTTGTTCACATTACACTGTTGGCTGTATGTATGTAGCTAAGTACAACTTATAAGACCAGACCAGTACAACCAAGAATAAGACATATAAGACATGTATAACAGCCAACTCAGTAGTAACCTAGCTACCCATACAGGGGTAAAGTGTACACAGCACGCTGAGCTATTCATTCCACTCATTACTGTGTTAGGTGAGGCAAAGGAGCGCCTATATGAATGCAATAAGGACGCCAAGAATGCCATGTCCGTGGCACACGCACGGAATAGAGGTGACTAACCGTTGCTGACTGCTTGGTAGTTCCCTCATACTGGGGACGTGTTCGGGTGCTGGTGAGGAATGACCATACTTGCGGACTTCGGCTGGACGGTACTTGAAATATTAGCGCGGCTGTTCCACGTCACGGTCTTCGTAGGAGAGAAATGCGTCTACACTGCGTACCACATGTACCGCGCCACAGCCCTGTTTATCTGGCCTATCCTGCGCCCTACAGCGGCGATGGTGTCGCACGTCTTCATATGGACTGACAGTACAGTATGCTACGGAGTTGTTACTTTTTGCTGCTGCATTCTAGTTGTCACTACGGCTGTTGTGATCTATCGAAAGACCCTAACAGGTGTAGCAAATCATGGAATGGTAGCGATGGTCCAGCTAGTTAACCAGTGGCTGGCATCAATTCGTGGGCGGCTGCAGGCACGAGGAGCACAGTTCGGACAACACGTTACGGTGGGAGGCACACAGACGGTGCAGAGAGATGAGGTTGAAGCTCCTCGAGTACAGCATGTACTGGAGTCGAGGCTGCCCTGCAAACAGACCATGGAGACTTCCGGTGTGTTGTTTGCTACACAAACAAGAAAGATTGGATGTGAGGCCGTGCAATCATGTATGTCTCAGCTTTGAGTGCAGTACTGAAAACATCCATCATCTCCATGGCCACTGTCCAATGTGCCGGGGAACGATTTCAGGGGTAGAAAGAGTGTACCTTTAATCGCACATGCTTATTTTGGAATAATGAATATTTTGGCTGCTTGTACCTTTTATACATGAGTAAATGTAAACATGAATTATTATTCTGTTATGTAGGTTTGCCATGTGTATGCACTACTGTACATTAGTTGCTGTGAATCCACTGTTGTTGCTGTCTGGTGACCAATAGCGTTGCACTTCGTGAGTGGGGTTCTCCAGCACTAGTTACACATTGCATAGTTGGCAGGCGGTGTCACATTACATTCTATCTCATCACCGTATTTCTATCGCCTGGGTATATAGGATACTTATCCACCTGGGGTATTCAGCATTTATACAGTATACATATTCTATCCCCTGTGGGATAAATTGGATTGTGCCTTGGCTGTTGTGAATTCACTGTTGTTGCTGTCAGTGACCAAAACAAGTCGCCACTGCCGCCCCAACTCAAGCTACTTGTTCTAGCTCTCAATTGCTGGTTAGGGTAGTTGTGCACCAGGACCACATCATGTCAGTTTATTAGTGCATGCAATCAAACCTGTATACAAGCACACAGTACCAGCATTCACACATGCAGGTACTGGGGTACAAGGGAGATAAGTAAAAATGAAGAAGAGAAAACCAGAAATGTCACGATATCTCCCCGAGAACACTAAGACGGTCGATTTCATCTCTGGGTTGTTCTTCGTAATTCCTGAGCGTTTGACGTCAATCCGTGCCGTAATTTTGGCATTTACCGCGAACAAACAAAACAAACAAACACTCTCAAATATATATATATAGATTACTGTATTTAGCATAGAAGACCCATCAATTAGTTCAAACTCAGCAACTACAATATAGGCGACATTTTGTGAGGCCAAACCACAGTAGCTGTCCATGAATATTTCAGCACACATCCCATGCCTTTTTGTTACAGTTAATTTATGTCAACCTACGCTATATATGCAGGTGCAGGTGAGTGACCCAATTAATACAGAATCTAGCTAAGTGGGCTACAACTGTGTGCAGGTGAGTGAATGTTTCCTTGTACGTTGTGCGCGGACGGCAATCGCGGGAGCGCTACAGGTGACACATTAACTATGTTTAACATGTTAAACTACTCTTGTACAGAGAGTCTCTTGTTTGCTATGGACCCAGATGTGCCCTGTGCAGTCTTAACTCTATGAAGACTCATAGTTCGTAAAGTACAGTCTGCATACATCTTGAGTTTGTGAGCAAGCACTCAGTGTGGTGCTGTGGTGTGTCTAGACTAAGTCCACTTGGCTTGGGAAGAAATTTACAGCCAGATTTGAATGTCTTGCGCATTACACCAGGACCAGTCAACTATACTTTCTGATGAGGATACATTCATTCATTCATGTGCATACATGGAATATACAAAGTTACTTTCTACTACTGCAGGTTAGAATACTAAGGTACATTCGTATATTACATACTGTATGGTTAGAAGTATGGCAGTTGAAATGCTTGGCGATTTTGCCTCCAAACAGGCAAGGAAAACAAAGACCGTATTTAAACTTGGTGAAACGATAGTCAGAGGTTATGATGTCATATTAAACTAATTAATATCTGTCTCGCTATGTGTTTGATGACGGCACTCTCTTGCAACGGCATACTGGTCCTTGTTGTTTACCCCCTTATCCACATGGTACATACATACTTCTTCACCCTCATGCAGTGAGTGTCCATGTACTTTGATAGACATGATGCCTATAAACACAGTACATGATGACGTCATACATCACAGAGGGAAAGTGGTCACTATATTGTACATCGACTGGTCGATTACTGATGCAGTAGTCGTGGGCTCTTAACTGTGCAACCGGTAAGTAAGTGCTCATTTTGAATACCTGATTAGCCAAATGTGCACTGTGCATTCAACGAACACTCATATCTTAGTCAAGGGCTTCTTTGACACTCTCAGAAAAGGCTTCTTGATCCCAGCTAACTTGTGCTTCTCCACACCTTCCTACTTTCAAAATAGGCTACCATTGCAACCTATTGACTAAACAACTGTGCTGCGGACTCACTACTGTTCCAGCATTATTCCTTCAAAACACAACAAGCTATTTGCATTTGGGCATGCTTAGGTCATATTGAATTCAGCACACGTGGGCCCTTTGTGTCCATGTGGTTATATTAGATATTGCTCTAGTGCCCATACATACTACTACAAAATTTCAGGACTCCATCTGCTTTCTCTTCTAAACAGTGCTCATATGATTGATCCAATGCATGATTCAATACTATACTCAAGACTCAAAAGCGATGGTATGATATCCTGCGGGCAGATAAATCTTCAATCATAACTGCACAACTGTAGAACTTAAGTCACATGCAATAAATTTGGCAATCCTGTGTTGGGAATGACAGATCACCAAAGTTAATTCCCCACCAATTTCTGACCAGATAATGGTCCTCAATTTTATCAACCATCCTATTGAGCTTCATTTTGTATTCCTTTTTACACTATGTTGCAGTATACTTTGGCAAAACTGCAACCCTCCACACAAGACAGATACAGTATACGGTAGTTTCCTGCGTGTGATGTGGCGGTCATGCTGCTAATTGGTGAGCATTGGTTACATCAGTAAGCACACCACATTCAGGACTGAGGGTGACCAGCACACTCAGAATAGAGAGAACTGCACGTCTTACAACCGCATTTCAACATGCAGTGATCTTCACACTGTAGATCCCATATACTGGCCAATGAGCACTATTGAGTAGGGGCTAGCAGAGATGGTTTGCCTCCACACAGTGACTCACATGCCTTTGCCCTGTCTCTAGGCACAGCTTCCTGCGCCAGTGTTCTGATGAGCAAGCAGTAGACGTTAGCAGGCACAGAGGTCTGCAGAGGTCTGTGGGGGACCTTGTCCGTCAGGTACTCTGCAAACCTACGTACAAACAAGTAGCCTAAATAAGTGGCCTGAACAAAGGCACGAGGCACTGATTTAATAAGTCCGTACATCAGCATCTCCCTAGGCTGTAATGCAAAGACATGCATCAGGCAATACTAGCACATGATACAATCACTGGGAATACACCAGTATAATAGATAAACATAAACATAAACATAAACAAGTAGCCTGAATAATGTGCATAAGCCCATGATAGAACCACTGGTATAATAATTACACCTACGTACAATATATACTAGTAGCACTGGTAGCACACCAACATCACATGTAGCCAGCTAGCTGAAAGGCATGCATGTTTCTGTCAGTGTCTACTGCAGCAGTGATACTGAGAGCCAGGTGCCTATACATGGAGTTTTCTGTGTAGTAGAAGTCTACATTAGTGAGAGCATTTCCCATAAGTTGCTTATACTTAAGACATACACACAGCACAGCACGCCTTCCCCCACTGTGGCTATATCTTTCCAAACCGCCAATATCTGGTGGCTGTACTCTTGACAAAGAGAGCGCCACACTCTCCAATGCAGAAGGCACCGCCTTTGCCACCGGCCAATCATGGTTCAGGACCACCTGCATCACATGATCTACAGTGTCTCTGCCTACAGCTCTGGGGAGGACCTGCAGGGAACGTTCGAAGCATGCGCAATAATTACCAAAAGCACCGCACTAGCAAACTGTGCGATAAAATGCATTGCCGTATAAACGCCTGTCTACATAACTACACTTACGCTACGCAGTTTGCGACTATGCTCCTTTAGATGTCGCACAGCACGAGCACGGTAGTTCCCTCTTATACGGTGGATCCAAATATGAATATCATTAACACCAAATATGAATATCATTGGGGCGAGCCTGAGCGAGCCCCACACTTACGTGAAGTACGCCACCGCTGTCTGTATGTGTATATATATATATATATATGTATATATATATATTGACCATATACATCTACCACCACCATAGACCAGCACCGCACAGTGCAAGTTGCTCCAGCACAAGTGGAGTATGTGCACCAGTGGGTGGAAGGAAAAAGACCACCAGACAAGTTGCAATGGGTGACATCACCACTGGTGCAAGAGTGTTTGTGCCAATGGCTGAAGGAATAGCGCCACCAGTGCAAGTTGCAGCCAGTGACCACCACCATGTGTGCAAGTGGAGTACTCGTGTGCCAGTTGATAGAAGGATGACACCACAAGTGCAAGGTGCAAAGGTCAGGGTGCAAGGTGCAAAGGTCAGGGCAGAAGGTGCAAAGGTCAGGACCAGCATCAGTGCAAGTCAGTAAGGGGTGCAGCAACAACATTTAACTACAACCACCACCACCAACAACCAGGACCAACACAGCAAGATGCAGCAATCACTGCAACTTGCGTAAGGGTGCACAAATTCCTAAGCAAGTTGCATTGATTACTGTATCATGTGTGTTATATATTATATATATATATATAATTATATATATATATATATATAATATATATATATATAATATATATAATATATAATATATATAGTGTACAAAAATATAAATACATAATAATAGTAATTATATAATTTGTCCCTGTTTTAAATGATGAGCTAATTCGATCACATGGCCTAACACTAAAAGTCAAGCAGAGCCCATTGACCCCAACACTGATGCGGCATTGCCACGCTGCAGGGCTACGGACACCTGCTGGAGGAGGAAGGCCCGTGCCCTGACCTCTTGTGTGACTGTGCGGACCCGCCTGGCGATCTCTGCGAACAGGTCCAGGGCTTCAGTGCCAAAGGCCCCAGAGGTCTCCACCACCACCGGAACGAAATGATGAGTACGGGCAATGATCTCATACTTGCTTCTCTTTCTCATCTCGGCCTGTCCTGCAACAGCTCGTGCTTCCGTCACGCCCTGGGCCAGATGGGACAAGGCAAATGTGTCCGTGCAGGAAACGTCCCAGACAAGCATGCGGCCTGACTTCCATGGGGCAATTGTCACCCCATCGGGTCGCTTGCCGTCAGACCTACTGAGGCCAGTGGGTTCCAACATGGAGGGGATCTGGGCTGATGACAGAGCTCTCTTGACGACATCATTAATTGCAGCATGGCGTGATTGACGTCCAGCACTCCTGATGCAACTGAGACCATGAATTGCCTGCTCATCCACTGGTGCGCCGCAAAGCTGGCAAGCATGAGGACGGCACAGGGGGGCACCCAGACGGAGGCCAACAGCTATCCTAACCACATCATCGTCCATGCGAAGACCAAGGCTCGAGGCAGGTACAG
>OX465034.1:9457129-9492129 GCA_949841015.1 Aplysina aerophoba
GCAGCCACTAGCGCAGATAGTCCACTTGCACACATGGTGGTTCACCCTGTGCAACTTGCGCTGGTGGTGCTTTTTCATCCACCCACTGGCGCAAATACTGCACTTGCACTCGGGCAACTTGCACTGTGTGGTGGTGGTCTATATGTATATATATATATATATCTGTCAAGATGGCGGCGCCGTGGGGTTCGTTGGTTAACTAAGCTATTATTCGCTTTGTCCTCAATTGCGCAGCCATTCAATCGAGTGAGAAATATTCCAGAACACTTCTTCGTAATACTAAGCCAGCGCAAAGCCTGTGCAGGACGTTTTCGTGAAGAAACAGCCGGAAAAAGAACAGGTCCGAAAACAAGATGGCCTCCCCGGAGGCTTCTGTTCACCCGCTTAGAAATCGGCTTTGTTACCATTTCTCCCTTTACCAAACGAACGAAAGTTGTTCACAAAGTGTTTCAAGAAGGCTGATGTGGCTTAGAAGCTTTAATAAATTTTGCTTTTGGGTTAGCTACTGCTCAAATGTTACCGAGGCTGAACGGCCATTCTATTAACGTTTTCGCATGGTTTTGCACTTGACGAAGACTATTGCTTCAGCGGTTAGCTTCGGTGCTATCCTCTAAAGTGATATTTTAGATTTTGGACAGCAACTATCAGTTTGTGTAGATGGTATTATTCAGGGCAAGGCAACTGACTAGCTAGCTAGCTAGCTGGGTTAGAACAGTTGGCTATCAAAGTGCATGAAGCTGTGTAACTGCAGGGCCCTATCCTGTGCAAAGCATCCAAACGCTTAATGCACTTTCCCATGCAATTGCCAACTTTCCAATGAGTGTGGATGTTTAGGCACAGCTTCTTGGTTTGTATTTAAAACCCTGATGCATTCATACTTCTGCATGGTGCATCCTGGGGTCACTCTAGCATTTAGAGTGATGCTAAATGGCATGACAAATGTGGACATCATTACTAGCAAGTAGTTCGAGATTTTTAACTCGAAATACTTGTTATTCATTGTTTCATGTAACTGCCCCACACTTTGTATATGCCACAGGTATCACTACATCCACACTCATTAATTTTGTTTTCATGTTCAACAATGCATTCTAGTATGTACATTCACTGTATATTCCTGTGTCCACCCAGTGCTATATAGATCTTGGAATGACCAATCACATTGGTAAATTGCATTATCTATATATACAAGCTAGTGTGTTTACAGTGGCTGCAAAACTTGGAGGATATGTACGTGTGGATGTGTATTCTGTCATAAGCATACAAAACATAATTGTACAGTATAAATATATAATCACAGTATACATTTACATAATATAAATATGACATGAAAATTAATTTTAATAACAAGATACAAAGGTATGCATGCATCTTTGAGTTTTGTACAACATCCAGTATAATTATCATCTATATATGGTGACCACATTCATATATACATAATATATAGATGATCACATATCTGCTATTTGCTCTACAACGTCTACATGCACATGTATATATGTGTTGTGGCCACTATTTCAATAATTCCTATAATGAACTTTAATGTATAAAATTTGAACTATGTAAGTGGTTGTGATAACACATGCATCATTATATTTACAAGAAAAATATATGAACTTTATGTGTGCTCCCTGCACATGATCTCTATTCCTATGTACTTTACAGGTTCACCACACTGCCCCACAGTTCATACAACAATTAATACCACAACGTTTGCAGTTTTAATACAGAAATTGCAAATGACATGGTTACCAGAAAGGCATTCTGTTCAGGTTATTTCCTCCAAACAATCAATAGCTAGTATTGTACGCAGTTCCACACTGAATGGTTCTACATCATTTGAGTTGACCCCACTTCAGCCTGACACAGTGTACAACATCTCTGTCATCCCATGCAACATGGCGGGATGCAATGAGTCATGTGATGTGCACTCGGTACAGACTGACTCAGAAATGAGTATAGAAGGTGAGATGTCTGAACAGAATGCACTCCTAATTGTATGCATTGCTCAATCAATCCGTCTGTCATATACATGGTGGCATAGAATCCCTAATGATGGAGATGTAATCTTTACACAGCACACAGCTAAGGTATAGTGACTATATACCCACATATTTCTAAACAAATCAACCACCTATGTCATATACAACCATTTTACCATATTACCACTGTTCACAGACCACTTGTCCCCCACAATCGTTTGGTGGACAGTCAGTGCATGGATGGTAACTTGATGTGAAAATAACTGGGATTGTTCGGGAGATGCATGGCCAATAACTTTCTTTACCCTAGGGTGCAAATTGAAAGATGAAACTTCTTTGGTTGCTACAGTCAGTGTAAATTGTTATGTTGAATGTATCTTTAGTGGTTCTGACTGTCTGGCTGGGAGCGGCACTAACTAGCTATAGATGTTCCATATATACTTAGCAGTCAGCTTGTTGTTCTTACACTTGCCCATCTTAGTCACCACAATCACTGTTCAGAGTCCAAACATGCTCTGCAATGTTTGATGGGTTGTCCAGTACACAGTGACGAGACACAAAGATAGCTGAGGATGCTGGACAAATGGCGTTTACGTATATAGGTTGTAAGCTGGAAGTTTCCAAGAAGTCAGCAGTCCATAGAATGTCAGCAGAGAGCTTCAAAGGTCGTTTTGGTTTGGTTACAAAATTGCATTCAGAGATGGCACTCGCTGTGATAGGAGGAACCTTGTATATATGTATACATAATATACATTGCTGTATCTGTAAAACTAATAGCATGCTTTAATTATATAGCAGTGCTTATAAATTATTATGAAGCTATCTATCTCTCTCTCTCTATATATATAAATACATACATATATATATGTATGTATATATATATATATATATATATATATAATTTTATATATATAAACATATTTATAATATGAATAATGGATAACATTTTATAACTCACTGCCTCGCATCAACAGTTTGTTTAGTATGTTCTATAATATATTGACACTACACTACATCAATGTGAATGTTTCATACAAGATGTGCTATGTTCTTTGTATGAAAATTTATATTGCTACTTTGTCTGCAAATTGCGGGTGATGCAGTCCTAACCCTCAGCATGACTGTCCTACTTAGCGCTTATCCACCACAGCTTCTAAAGGTATTATTATATTATATTATATTATTATTATATGTGATTTAATAATTGTTGTTATCTTTAGACTTGTGGTATATTGCAACTTGCACTGTACATATATTATTTCAATATTTACATTTTCCTTGGATGTGTTATAGTACTTATTAAAATGACGACCAATTGAAGTGTACGAAACTTATAGACTATAATTATACTTACCTCTTGGGCACTTCATGCTCTCAGTCTTCATGATCAAAAGGTAACAGATACCTCTTGTGTCTGCATTTAGCTATTATTATAATAATTATGATTATATATACGTGATTACGTACCTGTATCTGTACTGTTCTGAACATCTTTTGCCCCATCCATTTGCCTTGGTCATGCTCATGAGGTTATGACTGCCCACTCTGGTCCTTTGTGATGCAGACTTCCAATGTGGACGTAGTTCATGTCCACCATGCATCCCTTCAGTTGCAGGAGCATGGTGTTAAATCAGCAACTGCAGCCCAGTACATGAATGTGGGCGTGACCAGCAGTGACATCACAATGGAGGATAACCCTGCTTATCAATCAATAGTAATGGAATCTACTGCGGGTCCGATTACATTTAGTGTTTCCTGCATACTTTTATAGAATTTGGTTTAATTTTGCAGACACACTGTAGACAAGAAAGTATTTGTACTGTGTGTGAACTATGTACTCTAGCATTTTTATGATATATACAATTTTATAAATACAATTATATAAAATTTTGTGCTTCTGAATGTATGTATGTATATATGTATACATATTCTGGCAAGCAAAAAAATAATAAGGTGACGTTAAATGTAGCTTAACCATGGTTAAGTGGGGTTAATCTCGTCAGCGGGAGCGGGCAACGTTACAATCGTCTCGATCTGGGGTAATAAGGGTCAAGTGACCCCACACATGTGCACCAGGCGTAGGGTGCAAGTTCGATCCCGCCTTGCGCATGCGCATTGCCTGTGGCGCGCGCGCACAGTACTCGACCGACACGCGGGTCTCAGTTGGCACTCGGAGCGAGAACGGTGTGCGCAAGCAGAACGTTGCTGTCTTACAGTTTTTTTTCTTTTTTTTCTTTCTTTTGTTACATTTTTATTCTCCGCTCTTGAGAGTGTGATGGAGTTGCTCGGGCCTCTCCCCAGGTGTGACCTGTAAACTGCTATTTAATCATTACGTAACAACCGGCAGTAACGTCATAACTCCTGGGGTCAAAGGTCACGGGGCGAGGCCCGGCACTCCTAACACTAAGCCAGTGTTCCACTAGCTTGGTACCCTGCCTGTTAGTGAATATGCATGGTGGCCCAGGCCCCCCAGCCATGGGCCTGGGTACAGGGTGGTGCATGCTTTCCCTTTACATGAGCGTGAGCGGTAGAGATTAAGCATATATATGACAGTTTATAATGTGACAACTAATACATAGAATAGGCAGTGCACAGCACCGCCTAAAAGAACGTCTGAATAGTGATTAATTGTCAATTACGTTACATTGTTCGATGGTGCCCAGCACCGCGGCAGCGTTGCCTCTTTGCAGGGCAACCGAAATCTGCTGGATCATGTGGCATTGGGACATCGTACATATATAAATTATGCATTTTGTGTGCTTGTGCTTGGGAGCATATATATATATAATACATATATCATTATATTATACTTCAAGTACTTATACAGTGGCTGTCTGTAACAAAATAGTTAAATAGTCATGAATCCATATGCAGTTGACTGTGACGACTTGCCTCATTCACATTGTTGCATCTGCAAACAGTGAAGGCATGACTTTTACCAGAATGTGCATGGAATTGTTGAACAAGTTTTCGTTTGTGAGGAAGGGCCAGTTGCAGCCAAGTCATGTTGATAACTAAATGGCTATAATTTTAGTGATCGATGTGTGTGTGTGAGGTAACACAAAACAATATAAGTAACCACCAAGTAATCATATATACGTGATGATATTACACAAACATAACGTTTAACAGATGATATAACTATGGATGTGTCGGCAACACCTTCAAACCTGCAGTGTACACACATTTTATGGTTACATTACATTACATTGCCATGATATGTGCCTCTCATATAAACACTAAATATACAACATGTCATGCATGCTGCTTTACCATAAAGCAATAACAATGATATTGTAAATGCTACAGAGTATTGACAATTGGAGGACCTATAAAAGGCAAATATGAGGATTGGTATATACTTCTATCGAAAATACAAGCAATTGTTAAATAACACTTCTAAGCAAATAACGTTGCTTCAATTACATGGATGGATAAGCAGGGTTGTACTACATTGTAGCATCTCTGTTGGTCGCCTCTCTTCCACTCGCCTGTGAGGCTTCATCAGTTGCTGACGTAACATCGTGCAACTGGTTGGATGTTTGGTGGATGGGAACTGCGTCCAAGGTGGAACTCTGCATCACATGCATATGCATAATTATATTGACAGAATGGGCATTTTGTAAGCTCATTCCATGTACAGTATATAGATTTACTGCAATTAGTGCAATTTTAACACATTTATATATTTAACATCTGCACCACTCACAGTACAATGTACAACATGTGCTTGACGACCGCATGACATAGCATCATGCAACTAGTAGGATGTTTGCTGGATGGGAATTGGGTTAACGTTCATACTGGAACTCTGCATGACATATTGAAATAACGGAATGGCCATTTTGCAAGCTCATTCCCTGTATATAGATACACTGCAATTGGTGCAAATTCGACACATTTATGTATTTAACATCTGCACCACTACGTATATATACACAGTGCAATGTACGACATGCCCACCCGTCCGCATGTACACATACACTACATGTACACATACACGTAGCACGCACTAACACACCACTGACTACCACCACATACACCACCACAGCACAGTGCAAGTTGCAATCCACTCCCCACACTAGTACTATTATTTGCACACCAAGTTAAGCTAGTATATTCCTTCAGTACATTGGTAGATATTATATGTCTCTTGATACTATTAAGCAGATGCAATCAAACGAGTCCATCCGCTAAGAGTCTCAAAGTGTGGTCACCTATACTTGATCAGCACGTGTTGAAATCTCTTCTCTCATGTGCAGTACCTCCTGTCAACAAAGGTCCTACTGATGTCTTCTTCATGCAGTGATCATTTGGTCACACTAGTCACTAGACACTGCCATTCACACAGACAGCCATCTGGAAGTCAACACCATGTTTCCACTGTACCTGTGGCAAAGGCCTAATGGGGACTCGGAGTGTGGTGCTGGGTGTGACCGTCCTCTCTGTGACAACTTTTCTGTGGATCAGACAGTGATATCGTGGTAACCACACAACTTCAAACTGATTCCATATGACGTTCCAGACATTTCTTTGCATGAAACACAATGTTTTTGTGAATACTAATGAGGGCATACAATGTATTTTCCATCTAATTCACCCAAAATTTATATGCATTTAGTTAACTATTTAAGTGGGTTAGGGTTAGGGTTAGGTATAATTATACACTCAGTTTATCTCTCAGGGTAGCCAAGAGTGCTCAAACATTAGATAGCATTGCATTACGTCACCACGATGTCTGCCTCTCATACTGTGTCTACACTTCATGTATAGTACGGTGATTGCACAATCATATGAACTTAAGCCTTGCGAGGTGGTCCGATATATGTGATATAGACTTTTGAACAAAAATGGTTTTGGGAAGTGTTTCCAGGCAAAAAGATTGTCTGTTGCACAATCACGTGCACCCTACTATATAGTACAAATAATACGGTAGGTCAGTCTATACCCTTGATATATGACCTCGCCATTGTATTTACCTCGGAGCTTCACACCTTGGTAAATATGTCGCCTTGGATCGTATATATCAGCTATAGACCTCCCCACCGTACTATATATATTACATAATTATAATACAGTATGTTATGTATGGACACACAACATGCACACTGTTTTTTATGTACAAAATTACAATGATGTTGTGTATGCTATGGAGTATGGACCAACGGAGCATCCATAAATGGCAAATATAAGGATCACTTGAAAATACAAGCAATTGTGAAATAATTTCAATTCTGCTTTCAACAAGCAACAAGCAACCGGTTTGTAGTTTTTGGCCAGCTTCTTTACCATACAAGCGGAACAAGAACCCTTCTCACTGTATTCTTTCAAGATTCATCAATAAAAACCCTCCTATTACTCAAGTAAGTACGTAACAGCCGAAAGAACCCTCCTATTACTCAAGTATCCATCTCCCCTTTTGCGTTACAGAAGAATGTGCGTGTGGCAGCTACATTATCCTTCTGCGTTTTTATCAGCAGGTAGTACGCGTGTGTGTCTGTTCTAATAACATTTCTGAAAAAGTATGATAGCTAATTCTTACGTACATTTGTGCAATTGTACATGTTTGGCGGGATCAAGTTAAAAGAACGGACCCTAACCCTAACTTCCTTACCCTATGATGTAACGTCATGGTCCTTTCTTTTCACTTGACCCGTTGGCATCAGGTGATCAACTTCACTTGAGGTAGCTAATAATGCTGCTGCTATTATTCTTACAGCAGAAATGGGCATCCTGCTCTTTCTCTGTGTTCTCTCAACGGTGGAGGTGGCATGTACTGCAGCAACTGGAGAAGGTTTGCATAATATATTGTGTTATGATTGTATAATGAACTGGTAACTAAAAATGTCTAATCTATCTATTTAATCTATTTAATTTATTTAATCTATCCATAAACAGTGTATTATACTTTCTTCCATACAGTTAGTTTATCAGCTGATGTTCTGTCCACACCTGGTGGATATGTTGTGCCAGCGGGAGGGAATATTACATTCAGATGTAGTAGTACTAGTTCTGACATAATATTATTGTTTTGGCGAGTAAACTTAACTGAGATGAATGACATCAAAAACCTGGTTACCACAGTTACTTTGAATGGAATTGCGGGGTTCAACTCATCAGATACAGCAGGTGCTAATCCAGCAAGTTTCACTTTCCACAATATCTCCTTTGATAACAGTCCTTCGGTTGTGGAGTGCACTGATCTAAGTCTTGATTCTAATGGGGTATCGAGAGCAACGATCATAGTGGAAGGTAAGAGTAAGAAAACGACTGGAATGCATGCAAAGCAAGCAACTTCAGCCTGTACCATGCAACTGGTGGTGCTCGTGCATCTGTCTTACACTTGTATTCTCACAACCATGGTGAGAAATTCTATTATATATAACTGTACAAATTTTAACATAGCACAAACATTTTTGATATATAGAATTGCTGTAGGCATGAAACTCTCTGCATGTTTTATTCCTGTACAAACACATCACAGGTTCACCAAACTGCCTCAGTGTTAACACCACAGTAACCACATCATCATTGACTGTCTCAATACAGAGTTCACAAATGACATGGCTACCAGAATGGTATTGTGTTCAGGTTATTACCTATAGCTACAATGGGTCAGTAGCTAGTATGGCATACAATTCCACATTGAAAGACACCGCATCTTTTGAGGTGACCCCTATTCAATCTGACACAGTGTACAACATCACTGTCATCCCATGCAACATGGCGGGATGCAATGAGTCATGTGATGTACACTCGGTACAGACTGAATCGGAAACAAGCATTATAGGAGGTAAGATTGATAAATTGCATAACATTATGCTACATTTATTCCACTATTATAACATTGCTGTGGCTATAAACTGTCTAGCGTCCTTGAAGTAATCCTTAAATAATAATACAGCTAGCAGGCAAAGATTTGATTCCCTTAATATATATTTTACCTTTGACCTACACATTCATGTACTTTCTATATAGTACCAACGGCAACTGGTGAAACTCTGCAAGTAGTTACAATACAACCTCTTACCTTTATTGGAGTTGCCATTTTGGTTTTCATGGTACTACTTATCCTGGTTGCTATTGCATTGGCATCAGCAGGATTGTTTATCAGAAGGTTAGTTTTCAGCACCCAAATATAGGTGAATGCATGTATATAAAAAATTAATTCCTGTAAAAATGTATATACTTAGCAACCCAATTGCCAACTGTATTGCTGTGATCATATCCCCTCCTCAATAACGTGCAGGAAGAGAGGCAAGTGGACACTTGCAAAGGTGAATGCCCTTGCTACTAATGTAATACTATAATTGTAATAATACTACAATAAGAAACCATGTGAAACGTGTAAAGTATGTATACATACGTAGTATAGTACTATGGTATTACACTACAAACAGATACAGCATTAGATACATAGGTACCACTTTCAGATGATATGTAATGACTTTATTGGATTCTAATTAACGTGTTAAGAATTATTACAATAGGGTGGCAATCAAGTGTCACTGCATGATCACTGTTTCATGAAGTTGTGCATATACATCACCATTGGCACATTTACAGGGTACAGCAGAGCAAAGAAGCATAAAACCACAGTCTACCCAACCAGAGTATGCTGAAACGGCAATGGATCACAATGGTACAAGCAACGCAGAATATGCAATGGTTGCTCATAGCAACACATCAGCCAAAGGGCACTTGGCACAAGGACCATCTCGCCAGCCAAACAACACCTGCACAAGTGGTCCAGGCAACTCACTGGAGTATGCAACAGTGCATGATGCCCTACACATGACAGAAAACGGCCCTCGAAGTCAAGCATCACTGACAAATACACCAAGTCTACCACTGTCTTCACCCCCTGCCCCTCCTGGGTCGCCGGCTGGGGTTAGCATCAGTCCAGACTGTGTGCAGGATGCAGGTTACGCCTCTCTACCAGACAGTAGGAGCGGATCAAAGAGGATCACTAAAGTGCGCAGTATAAGGCAGAAGTGAGACATGAGCATGCAAGTGCAAGGGGCAAACACCTGTACAGGTGCTATTGTATAGTGTCACAGCATATGCTGTGTTATCAGTGTGTTGTGTGTTATTAATGCATCGTTCGTAACGATGTTTTTTGTGAGTGCATTATATCCTTTTCATTTCACCATTTTCAGTGCAATTTGCAGTGAATATCACTACATTCCCATAACACCTCTAACAACTCAACCTGCCAACAAGCACGGTATATAATGCATCCCCCCCTATAATGCATTAGCTACATGCCATTACTTGTGGGCAGCTGATGGTCTGCCTATACCATGTGGATATTTATAGTTTATATTGCTGTATACCAGGAAGAGGGAACGTCAGATCCGTATACAGTCAGCCATAGGTCTCAACATAATATATAATTATATATAAAATATATCTACCATACTAGGACCAATAAGATAATTAGATAAAACTTAGCACAAAATTGCCAGATAATCGACATTGTGCACACAAATTAACGGGCCTATACATCACCAAGAGTTTTATACTGAATGAATTCTATAGCCTCTAGCAGTAAAACATGGGCATACAATTGTGGATACACTACATGACTACATACACACTGAGCACAGTGCCTGAAGCAGAGAGTAAGTCGTCATGAGCGCATGCAGGGTGTGCAGCTCACTGGCCAACAAGACTTTTTGTTAGCTGTATAAATGTAATGTCAACTATATGATGTGTTAGCACAGACCAAGCATGATTTGACATCAGAATGAGTATGGAGGTTCATAAACTGGTTGCATGCATGATTTATTTATTTTGACTGTATTATAATTCATAGTATAAATTTATACAGCTCATTGTTGATGTTGCATTATACAGTAATAATTCCATTGTCAATGCATTCCCCTAGGCTATATACAACCCATTCTGCCAACTGACAAACATAGTTAAAGTGAAAATGAGGCAAGTGCCTCGACTAAACCTTTAGCTACAGGACAATGTGTATAACTAATGGCACTAGCCTATTAGACTACGTAGACATGTATGGTATTTTGAAACTCGTGCTCAACCTTCCAGCCCACACACATTCAGCATTCCAATTTAGAATGGAATCGTGACCCTATGCACTTCCATGGTTTCACACAGAAACATGCAAATGCTTTGTACACATTGTGGTATGCACACACATGGTATGAAAAACTGCCATATAATTGGTATTGTGCACACAAATTAACATGCTTATATCATCACCAAGAGTTTTAAACTGATTGAATTCCATAGCTTTTAGCAATGAAACATTTGATACATTTGAACAATTGCATACAATACATGGGCATACAATTGAGGCAAACACCTACTATATAAAAGGTGCAATTACAAATTAGTGTCAGCATATACTCTGTAATCAGTGTGTTGTGTGTTATTAAGATGTTTTTGTGAGTGTGCATGCATTTCATAGAATTCCCAATCTCCAACTTAAAGACAAGTTGACCAATGGCAAGACTAGTGCTAATTTACAGGATGAAAGTCCCAATTATATTACAGGTTGTTTGATTGCAACTCCTCTGATGTCCATGGAGACAAGAGGCTCTGAATGTACATACCTCACCTAAAGACCCAATGCAGCACTTTGAGTTTACATACTGTTAACACATCGCGTCTTGGCCGCATCTAAGACTTCACTGAAACAAACGCACAACATTCGCTAAACCAAGTATTATATAACTTTGGACAGCCACTGCTTCCACTTTCATCCTCTGGCTCACCCCTCTGTATACCCATGTACGGACACAGATTGCATGCATATGGTTGGGTATAGTGGTCATGTCAGAGTATCATACTGAATGAATTCCATAGCTTTTGGCAATGAAAGATGGGCATACAATTGAGGCAAATGCCTATTAATGAACAGGTGCTATTACATATATAGTGTCGGCATATACTGTGTTGTGTGTTACTAAAAGATGTTTTTGTGAGTACATGTCATAGCATTCCCAACCTCCAACTTGATGAAGACCAGTTGACAAATCGTCAGTGCTAATTTACAGACTGACAGTCCAAATTATATGACTACAGATTAATAGTTTTGTAGTATACTTTCATGTTTGAATGCGATACCCCACAGCCACTTGTAATGCTCTATTTATGCTTCCCCTCTCAATGACTTTCAGGAAGAGGGGCAAACAGACAATTCCACAGGTGAATGGTCTTGCCACCAATGTATGTATAATGCCACTTGTGAAACTTTGTAAAGTTAAGTCGTCAATTCGTGTCATAGTTTTGCTGTGTTTGCGAAGCGCTCTGTGTTAGGCGTCTAAGCAAGAGCCGGAAGTGGAAAGAAGATAAGTAAAAATGGCGGTCGGCTGCGAAGGAAAAACCGGAAATGTAACCATATCTCCCCGAGAACACTAAGATGGGAGATTTCAAACCGCAGAGAACACTCTCCGGGTAGTTCTTTGTAATTTCGATCGATTCGTTGCACTAGCCAGAACACTGAAACAGTAATTCAGACGTTTCGGCAACCTACGGCTGCCTTCATCAGTGAATAATTGACACTTACAGGCACGCATGTAAAAATACAAAAGGGCAGTCAGACGATGATATGGTCACGTGAGGTAACGCGCAAGTTTACCTAGATATCTAACATAGCCTAAATAAAACAAAAAGAAAAGGGTGGTGGTGGTGATAAAACAAAAATAACAATAGGACACAACCTAGTACAATGTAATAAGTAACTACTAACCTAAAATTACAAAGAAATAAACAAATAAATGAAAAATAAAAGAAAATAAAGGGAGGTAGCTAAGTCTGGCAATTGTATGACCACGTTGTACATTTTCTCCTACCAAACACACATGAAATATTTAATGCACAAGAACAGAAATGAGTCTATAGCAGGAAAAATGTAAGTACTAGCAAACACAAACTAATGTAAGTTACACAATAGTACAGTCCAGTTGTGTAACTCTAAGAACACTCTCAAATCTATTCAACAACAAGCACCATCTTCCCAAGCGCCCCACTCCCCTCCATTATCTCTTTGTGAGCTGCAGCTGCTTCTGAAAGCGGATACTGCTTGCCAACAATGGGCTTAAGCCACCCAGCTTCTGCCCCGCCACGTATAGCTGCATGAGCATCAGCCAACTCCTTATCACTAGCCTGGAAGAGCATTACGCCTACAACTGATGCCTCTCGGGACATCGCATCTCTTGGGTTGACCTGAATTGGCCCCCTACTGCCTACCACAGCCACACATCCCCCGGGAGACAACATCTCAAGGTCCTTGCCAAGATTGATGTGAGCGGCATTCTCAACAATGACATTAAACCCACGGTAGCCTGTAGCTGACAGCATCCGGCCAGTATACTCCTTCTCTCTGTGGTTAAACGACATGTGGGCTCCCGCCTGTTTGACAATGTCAAGGCCCCTGTCTGTTCCTGCAGTTCCAAATACAGTCATCCCGTAGGCCCTAGCAAACTGCACAGCTGCAACTCCGACACCCCCACTTGCTCCGTGGATGAGAACAGTGTCGGAGGCCCTTGCCCTACCTCGCTGAATGAGGCCTCGGAATGCAGTCAGATATGGGGTAGGCAGTGCAGCTGCTTCCGCGAAGCTCAAAGAGCCAGGAATGAGATGAAGGCTGTCTGCAGTGACAAGTGAACACTCGGCGTAAGCACCTGATAGGGTTTTAGTTGTGTACACTTTGTCTCCTGGCTTGAACGCTGACACCCCAGAGCCGACTTCAACCACGATACCAGCAGCATCGTTGCCTGAGTAGAACAATGGTTGAAAGTCTGTCTTGAGAACAGTATTATGCATTATTAGTACTATTAGTACTACACAGTATTGTGTGTTATTAGTACTACACAGTTATTATGTGTGTCATTAGTACAACATATTATATACATTAGTACACAGTGACTGTGCACCTACAGGAGCACATATAAGCCTTACACGGAGGTCGGAGGGCCATAAGTGATACTGACTTAGAGAAGAACTGGCATCGTATTGACAGTTACAAGCCATTGCATGCAGAATCACTCATTGAACCTACATAAAACAGTACCCATAATCTGCATGTACAGTGGAACCTCTCTATAGAGGACACCACTGGGACCGAAGCTGGCTGTCCTGTATACAGTGGAACCTCTCTACAGAGGACACCATTGGGACCCAAGCTGGCTGTCCTGTATAGAGTGGAACCTCTCTATAGAGGATACCATTGGAACCTGGCTAGCTGTCCTGTATACAGTGGAACCTCTCTACAGAGGACACCACTGGGACCGAAGCTGGCTGTCCTGTATACAGTGGAACCTCTCTACAGAGGACACCATTGGGACCCAAGCTGGCTGTCCTGTATAGAGTGGAACCTCTCTATAGAGGATACCATTGGAATCTGGCTAGCTGTCCTGTATACAGAGAGGTGCCCCTAATTCAGAGTGTCCTTTATAAAGAGGATCCACTGTATGAGCGTTACATCTACAGCCAGCTCAGCAAACAACTCCGCTTGCAGCCTGGTCTGAATACATATAATGCTGTTGTTGACCATGTAAAGAGACTGTGAGTTCTAACTATAGCTATGCCAAATATGGTCATGCATGACTACTACTGCTATATTCAATATTCAATATTCAAGTGCATCGTGTGCCATGCACACAGGTCATGTATGTCGGCTATATAGGGTCATCTATTCAACAACACAACTGAGGTATTGTGGACAAATTGAGTACACCAAATGCTACAGTGCAACGGAATACACACCCATATTTCCTGTTCCAAGAATGCTAGGCTTCCTAATATACTTCATTGTATTGGCTTTAGTAACTTTCCCAGTACGTATGTATATACACGTCTTTCAAGAAGCACCCATTCGCTTAACGTCACTGTATAACTTGTTGACATTACAAACTTACACAGGCAAGCACTATGAAGCGTTACAAGTCGCAACATCTAATGAGCAAAATCCAACATACCAAAGGAGGGCACATGCACCGGTTTACGAGGAGGGTGACTTAGCAGCTGGACAGAACTAACACCACCCACTCACAAACCGGTGCATGCGCCCCTCCTTTGGTATCAATAGGTAGCAATGAGTCTCTACAATAATCAGAATTTAACATGCTGATACGTACGTAAAGCTATTAATGCATTCTCTGTCATTGTGAATATACATATGTCCAACTACAAGTTTCCCTGGTTAAATAGAATTCTCCATATCACACCTCCAACTTAAAGACCAGTTGCGCAATGAGCAGCGCTAATTCACAAGCTTCATTATTCTTCAGTAACACCCTAAAATCTAAAAAAAGAGTAAATTTCACTCACCCCTTACATCGCACTACAATCCATACAATATAGATATAGTGACCACTCCACGGATTAACCCTTAAGAGCCCTGATTCTATACTCAAACTGGAACAAAAATGCCCATGCTCCTAAGAGTTAAATGGGTACACAACATACAGGTTCTAGGATACTTTCTGGACAATCGCATTTTCTGCATGCTACAATTCTGACCTGGAGTAAACGGTAGCGGTGGCTTGCGAGCGTAGGTGCCAGCTCTGATGTAGGTCTCCACGGGGTTCACACCAACAGCCTTCACCTGTATTAGAGCCTCGTTGGGACCAGGAGACATTCGCGGGACTTCCTCCAGCTTTAGCACCTCAGGGCCTCCAAACTCGTGCACTCTGATAGCCTTCATCACTGCTCTCCACTGCAAGTGATAAGTAAATACGTGTGCAAGTGACTATATACGTATCTATGACAGTTTGTCATATGCAAGTCTCCGGTGCACAGCAACTCAAGCAACAGCTTTCCTACCATGCACTGTACAAAGATCAGCCTTACATACAAAAGTAATAAAACCAGTTGTGACACGTTTATGGTCAGGCACAGCACATAATAGATTTACCGCGACTAACAGTTATAACACAGATCAACCCTACAGAAATCATAACAAGGTTACAACATACAATACACACGTTCACAGGCACAACAAGCTCACACACCACATACGCATTTAGTCTTGTCTAGCCAGACCGCTTCCTCCCCTCCACTCCTATTGGTGATGTCAGTGGTGGAGGAAGCAAGGGGTCTGGCTACGCAAGACGTCAATATACCAGGATACAAACCATACAAATGTGAGACATGTGATGCATGAATAGCATCGTACAAGTTATTTAGATAATGATGCATTGCTGAAATGAGCATTTCTGATGTGTTGTTCACATGTTACACTGTTTGGCTGTATGCATGTAACTAAGTACAACATATAAGACCAGACCAGTACAACCAAGAATAAAACATATAAACAGCCATCTAAGTGAACAGTGAACTAGCTACCCATACAGAGGTAAAGTGTACTCAGCACGCTGAGCTGTTCATTCCACTCATTACTGTGTTAGCTAGGTGAGGCGGTCTTTCATGCAAAGAAGCGCCTATATGAATGCAATAAGGACGCCAAGAATGCCATGTCCGTGGCCCACGCACGGAAGAGAGGTGACTAACCGTTGCCGACTGCTTCAAGACAGACCTTGCCATAAACGCCCACTAGGCTTTTATCGGATTCGTTTGCCGCCTCGCCACTTTAGAAAAATGGCTGCCAGCAGTAAATTGCTTGTGAGGAAGCTGCCCCAGCTACTTAAGAAAGAGGAAAAGGATGAGCTCCTTAGACAATTTGGCGCGACTTCCGTAGACGTTCTTCCCCCCAAGGGTCACATGGTAAGGAATTAAGCTCAGTCACTGCCAGTTGTCTTCTCTGCAATTCCTGCACCATTATCCCACCATTGTGTATAGCTACCCTGTTTGAAAAGTGATGGGGGTTCCCCCCTTTCTTGCTGCTACGTATTACAAGTTTCTATCCATCCGAATTGAACCAAGATTGTAGGTTCTAAGTGCTTACTGTGCTCTGTACTATATACTGTAAGCAACGAACTGAACTCCTGAGAACTAATTTATACTGCTCCTGATACTTAGATCAGCAAGCAATTGTCTGTTGACAAGATATACTAATATAACTGTAGCAGCTCTCCTTACAATTATATATAGAATGTATATAGAATGTATGGAATTCCACTATATTGGGTAATGCTTTTCTCAAACATATTTTCAGTTATAAAGCATTCCTCGTAAACTGTTTTGGACTCTCCATCACTTGCAGAGGAATTGTGCCTTTGCGACCTTTCACAGCACCACTGATGCTCAAAGGGTGAGGTGCAAGTGATCATGTGATATTCAAGTGATGGTCATGTGATAGTCATGTGATGCTGAGCCACCAGTCATGTGATGATCATGTGACACGGAGTATTCAGGTCATGTGATAATCATGTGACAATCATGTGCCACTAAGTATTCAAGTCATGTGATTATGTGACCCTGAATGCCCCCAGGCAATGTTCCAACTGCACCAACTGCAAGTCCTGGGGAGCCGACTTGTGGTGGAGTACGCTCACGACAAATCTCACCGTGAAATGCTGCGCAAAGTATCCCAAGACAAGTGAGTGCATTAGGGCAGGCATTTCTTCCTTAGATTACACCTCTTCCCATGTGTGTAGTGTGTAACTGTGCTGTGTTGAATGCTGTGAGTGGCCGACTGAGCAGTAGCTGTTGTACATGATTTGTACACAAGCTGTGCAGTGCTCAACTGCTTTGTCTATGTCAGGTACTCTTGCATATGCCCCTGCAATGAAATATTAACGCCATATATGGATTCGTATAATATATCACTATGAGTGTTTTGCTGTGTCCTACGGCCATACCATGCTGACTGCACCGGTTCTCGTCTGATCACCGAAGTTAAGCAGCATTGGGCTGGGTTAGTACTTGGATGGCTGACCGCCTGGGAATACCCAGTGCTGTAGGTCTTTTTGCATGCCAGCAATGGGTCACGATGCTCTCTTTTTCCACTCGTCTTAGTATCTTTGTGAGATCTCAGGTACTGTCTGACATTGGTAGCTGTTATCCTGCGAAAGCCAATGCTGTCGACAGTGTGTCTGTATAAAAGGTGCCTTTGAATAGATTACAGTGTCCTACGGCCATACCATGGTGAATGCACCAGTTCTCGTCTGATCACCGAAGTTAAGCAGCATTGGGCTGGGTTAGTACTTGGATGGGTGACCGCCTGGGAATACCCAGTGCTGTATGTCTTTTTTGCAAGCCAGCATTGGGGCAAGATGCTCTCTTTTTCTACTCATATCTTTGTGAGATCACAGTTACTGTCTGACATTGGTAGCTGTTTTCCTGCGAAAGCCAAAATGTTTTTACAGTGTGTCTGTATAAAAGGTGCCTCTGAATAGGTTGCAGTGTCCTACGGCCATACCATGCTGAATGCACCGGTTCTCGTCTGATCACCGAAGTTAAGCAGCATTGGGCTGGGTTAGTACTTGGATGGGTGACCGCCTGGGAATACCCAGTGCTGTAGGTCCTTTTTGCAAGCCAGCATTGGGGCAAGATGCTCTCTTTTTCCACTCAGTCTTAGTATCTCTGTGAGATCTCAGTTACTGTCTGACATTGGTAGCTGTTTTCCTGCGAAAGCCAAAGTGCTGTCGACAGTGTGTCTGTATAAAAGGTGCCTTTGAATAGTTTGCAGGGTGTTACGGCCATACCATGCTGAATGCACCGGTTCTCGTCTGATCACCGAAGTTAAACAGCATTGGGCTGGGTTAGTACTTGGATGGGTGACCGCCTGGGAATACCCAGTGCTGTATGTCTTTTTGCATACCAGTAATGGGTCACGATGCTCTCTTTTTCCACTCAGTCTTAGTATCTTTGTGAGATCTCAGTTACTGTCTGACATTGGTAGCTGTTTTCCTGCGAAAGCCACAGTGCTGTCGACAGTGTGTCTGTATAAAAGGTACCTTTGAATAGGTTGCAGTGTCCTATGGCCATACCATGCTGAATGCACCGGTTCTCGTCTGATCACCGCAGTTAAGCAGCATTGGGCTGGGTTAGTACTTGGATGGGTGACCGCCTGGGAATACCCAGTGCTGTAGGTCCTTTTTGCAAGCCAGCATTGGGGCAAGATGCTCTCTTTTTCCACTCAGTCTTAGTATCTTTGTGAGATCTCAGTTACTGTCTGACATTGGTAGCTGTTTTCCTGCGAAAGCCAAAGTGCTGTCGACAGTGTGTCTGTATAAAAGGTGCCTTTGAATAGATTCGTGTGACCTACGGCCATACCATGCTGAACGCATTGGTTCTCGTCTGATCACCGAAGTTAAGCAGCATTGGGCTGGGTTAGTACTTGGATGGGTGACCGCCTGGGAATACCCAGTGCTGTATGTCTTTTTTGCAAGCCAGTATTGGGGCAAGATGCTCTCTTTTTCCACTCAGTCTTAGTATCTTTGTGAGATCTCAGTTACTGTCTGACAATTGGTAGCTGTTTTCCTGCGAAAGCCAAAGTGCTGTCGACAGTGTGTCTGTATAAAAGGTGCCTTTGAATAGGTTAGAGTGTCCTACGGCCATACCATGCTGAATGCACCAGTTCTCGTCTGATCACCGAAGTTAAACAGCATTGGGCTGGGTTGGTACTTGGATGGGGTGACCGACTGGAAATACCCAGTGCTGTATGTCTTTTTGCATGCCAGCAATGGGTCACGATGCTCTCTTTTTCCACTCGTCTTAGTATCTTTGTGAGATCCCAGTTACTGTCTGACATTGGTAGCTGTTTTCCTGCGAAAGCCAAAATGCTGTCGACAGTGTGTCTGTATAAAAGGTGCCTCTGAATAGGTTGCAGTGTCCTACGGCCATACCATGCTGAATGCACCGGTTCTCGTCTGATCACCGAAGTTAAGCAGCATTGGGCTGGGTTAGTACTTGGATGTGTGACCGCCTGGGAATACCCAATGCTGTAGGTCTTTTTTGCAAGCCAGCATTAGGGCAAGATGCTCTCTTTTTCTACAACCCCTTTCACATGGACTGATAAATAATCCGGGTCGAATCTGGATTCGACCTAGATATGACGCAAACGGAAGCGGGTCGAACCCAGTTTGCTTTCACATGGACACATTACAACGACGATTGGTATTCTACATAATGGCATTCACGAGTGACAAGAACACTGTTTTCCTTCTTCTACTTTGAAGCTGAGGCGTGCTCGTTCGGCAAAGAAGCGCTAGAAGGTGTAGAGTGGCTCGGGTCGCTGGTCGTACGCGCAGGTACACGAATGAATCGGGAGAGGCTGTTGGCCACAGCGGCGCACTACGTTTCATCCAAGTTATCAATGCAGTTAAATCGAAAGATTCCTCCCCGGAGAATGTACACCTGCCGAATCTCCCAGAGGCTACACCCTCGTCATCTGTCACGTAACTCCGCCATTTTTAACCCAGATTCGACCCTGGGTCGGTAGCAGGGTTCGACCCGCTTCTGTATCTGGGGTCGACTCGCACATGTGAAAGGTGTTATCCGGGTCGAATCTGGATTCGACCCGGATTTGACCCGCATTTTTTGGTCCATGTGAAAGGGGTATACTTGTCTTAGTATCTTTGTGAGATCCCAGTTACTGTCTGACATTGGTAGCTGTTTTCCTGCGAAAGCCAAAGTGCTGTCGACAGAGTGTCTGTATAAAAGGTGCCTTTGAATAGATTTCAGTGTCCTACGGCCATACCATGCTGAATGCACCGGTTCTCGTCTGATCACCGAAGTTAAGCAGCATTGGGCTGGGTTAGTACTTGGATGGGTGACCGCCTGGGAATACCCAGTGCTATAGGTCTTTTTGCATACCTGAAAGAATTGAGTACTGAGTATTCACGATTCATTGTATCATGCTGTCCACACTAAGACCTGTATGAGTATATAACTGTAAGCCGCATAAAGATGTTTAAATAGGTGTGTCTATGTACATTCTGGGAGGGAAATGAGGGAAATTTGAGGGAAATGAGGGAAATTTGAGGAAATTGAGGGAAATGTGAGGGAAATGAGGGAAATTTGTGTTACGCTTCACTGCACTCCAAGTGTTGTCACTCACTTCATAGGGAAGTAAGACTAGCAAATTGATCTTGAGTTAATGCACAGCATTCTATCAGTGGCAACTGACTGCAAGACATTTAGGCCACATTGGCCTTCGTCAACTGCATGCAGAACTGTTTTGTACGCAGTTGACAGGAGCCTACGAAGCCAAACCTCCTGGACAGTCAGCTGTTATTGATTGAATCTGTAGCTGTAGACATGTATCTGTAGTTAAGATGATCAAACTGCTAGTTCTCAGTTCACATACCAATGAGCCTCTACGATGTCACAAAAGACTTGGTTGTGTGCCCCTGCATGCACTCAGGTGGAGGTGCGCGATGAATGTGCAAGAGACCAGTGAAGAGGAGGAGTTTGAAGTCTTGGTGGGTTGACATATCTCTTGTATCATAATCTCAGCATACGTATCTCTCCATCAGTGGATTATATACTCATATTCATGCAGTCCATGCATGTCTTTCCTTGACCTCTTATGTTTGTGCAGGATGACACGCCTGCAGTGACTGCCAGTGCAGCTGTTCAGAAGCCTGAGGACAGTTCCCAGACCAAATTTGAAGTGGAAGCTGAAATGGAAGAGAAGAGGATTGCATCCAGTGAATCGGAGCTTTCCAGTGATGAAGACACCAAAGACATGCTGGCTGCACAAAGGTAAGCACGTATCTTATCTCAGTTATCTTAGGTCTCCACAAGGGTTTACACGCTCTGTGGGTAGTAGACACGGGAGACCACCATCAAATGAAACCTCACACCATGGGTATGTATGCGAGTCTGTACAACAGCACTGTCGGCCTTACTTCAGAGCCTAGCGGTAGGAATGAAGGGGGGCTTCCCGGCTGGTTCAGGCATGAGGCAAGGGGTGGTTCTCTACCAGCTTTTGACTGTTAGCAATTTTGCCAACATTTCGGTCAGATGCCATGGCCTTCTTCAGGGCGAAGACAACCTAAGCTCTAACCACCACTGATACATCTGTATAACTCATCATGCACGTGTCCCTGGAAGTTGTGCCACCGGAAGTTGCAGATTGTTTTTCGCCGTTTCCGCTAGCTGCGTCCTTCAATGCAGCCTTCCAGCATCTTGGTAGTTCGACGCCTCCATCCCTGTGGAGGGGTGGGCAGTGCAGCGATATGTGGATGGTCTTGTTCAGCAGTAGTTTCTTGAGAGTTTTGGAGTGGGAGTTTCATTGATTCTTCTTTGGCTGTGAAGGCCTTTCACGCCATGTATTGGAACAAGAGCAAATTGACTAGTTTCCATGTTTTTACAATGTCTGGCTGGTTTAATGTGTGTGGGGGGAGGTATGTATGGTGTGGTGCGGGGTGGGGTGGTGTGGTGTGGTGTGGTGTGGTGAGGTGTGTATCAATCTTCATACGTACGTACATATGTACAAATTTGTCACATCTCAGGTTATTAGTTGTTCACGCTACCACTGTTGGTCACTTCTCTGTTTCCAGGTCTTCCAAGCCGTCAGTGCCTTCTGTTCGGAAGGTGACATTGGATCACTTGAAGAAGAGTGTGCCACCAAACAAGGTTGCCAGAGTCGCACCAGAAGGAGACGAGGTGTCTGACAGGCACATGCACTGGGAAAGCAATGTACAGTACACACACACACACACACACACACACACACACACACACACACACACACACACACACACACACACACACACACACACACACACACACACACACACACACACACACACACACACAAACTTGCACATGCACATGTACTGGCAAAGCAGTGCACACTGCACACTTGGAGACATGCACACACACACACACACGTATGTATGCAAATGCACGCACACACATACCACCAAACAAGGTTGCCAGAGTGACACCAGAAGGAGACGAGGTGTCTGACAGGCACATGCACTGGGAAAGCAATGTACAGTACACACACACACACACACACACACACACACACACACACACACACACACACACACACACACACACACACACACACACACACACACACACACACACACACACACACACACACACACACAACTTGCACATGCACATGTACTGGCAAAGCAGTGCACACTGCACACTTGGAGACATGCACACACACACACACGTATGTATGCAAATGCACGCACACACGTACACACACTTCATTGTTAGCCATCTCTATCTGCACCCCGATACCACGTCAACCACCCAATACTGTCTGTGCCGTGTGTGTACAGTTGCTAACTGCCATTTACTCCTTCCTCTCTCAGAACGTAGCTGCTGCTGGAGAAGAAAGCAAATTGGTCCAGGTAGGACTGAGGGAGGGAAGAGGTAGTGGTAGAAGTTGAGCAAAGTTTATATACAATTGCACACTGCACACTGCACACTTGCCCTCCCCCCCAGCCCCGCAGTGAGATAACACTGCACATCCCGACAGACTGGTCGGCTCCTACCGGTCCTCCCTTGCCTGGTGAAGTGGGGAGTATTGCCATGGCAACTACAGCTGAGGCAACCACAGAGGGAGAAAACCAGGAGGGCTCCCAAGAATGCAGAGATGAGAGGGATGAACTGCTGAAGCACATTCGGGAGAATAGTCTGACAGTTGAAGGTATGTGTGTGTGTGTGTGTGTGTGTGTGTGTGTGGGTGGGTGGGTGGGTGGGTGGGTGGGTTTTTGTGTGGATGGGTGTTGTGGGTGTGGTGGGTGGGTGTTTGTGTTGGGGTGTGGTGGGTGGGTGTTTATGTGTGTCTGTGTGTATGTATTCATGTGTGTGTGGGGGGTGTGGGGGTGTTTTCATGTGTTGGGTGTGGGTGTGGGTCTGGGTGTGTGTTTGTTTGTGTGCACGCACCTGTGTGCACATCAACCACTGCAGAGCGCCAAGAGCTAGCCGTGTTCCGCAGCTACCATCCTGGCGACCCCTCCCCTAAGCTGTACATCAAGAACCTCGCCCGACAGGTGACAGAGGAGGTGGGTCACACCCTGACAGCAATGTCCATTACGTTTTAGCTCATGTACGTAAGTACATACATGTGTTCGCTCATAAGCATTATATTACAGCTCAGTCTTGTTGTATACATACATACATACGTACATACATGCATACATACATACATACATACATACGTACATACATACATACATACATACATACATACATACATACATGTACATACATTACTTCACATTTTGGTCATTGCACTTAATGTGCAAGCATCGATTCCACTTTGTGCATATGCAGAATACCGTGGGGTCTGCAGTAACACAAGATACATGTTAGCACTTACCCCACTGTGATAGTCTATGCCATGCATGTATGTATGTATGCCATGGCAAATTCCATATATACACTTTGACTGTGCCATACTTGATGTAGCCTTCAGCATATTGTATTCTCTTCCTTCTTCTTGTAGGACCTGAGGAAGGTTTACAGTGTCTTTGAGAACTCGGATGTGGATCAACCTTGGTGTGTTTGTTGTGTAGTCACATTGTGTGTGTGTGTGTGTGTGTGTGTGTGTGTGTGTGCGTGTGTGTGTGCATGTGTGTGTGTATGCGTGTGTGTGTGTGCACGTTGGTGTGTATGTTTGTGTGTGTACATCTCCTCCTTCAATCGAATCACCCTCTTCCTCAGTTCCATCAAACTCATGACTAGCGGCCGAATGAAGGGGCAGGCGTTTGTCTCCTACTCATCAACTGAAGAAGCCACTGAGGCTCTTAAAGAGACCAACGGCTACAAACTCCAAGACAAGCCAATCGTGGTTGTATCCTCTTTCTGCAAGTATGGGGTCAACTAAGAGGGTTCAGTTAATGGCCCAGGAGCTCTTACTATAGCTCTTGCTGCAGCTACACTGCTTGAATAATGGCCCAGGAGCTCTTAGTTAAGGTCTTGCTGCAGCTACACTGCTTGAAGAATGGCCCAGGAGCTCTTACTATAGCTCTTCTTGCTGCAGCTACACTGCTTGAATAATGGCCCAGGAGCTCTTAGTGTAGCTTTCTTGCTGCAGATTCACTGCTTGAATGCATTTTACTATGAGTTGTTTGTATGTGATGGAACATGGCCGTGCAGGTAGCCTACATGTGTGTGGGTACTAGCTGACCTCCCAGTCATAAAGCCCAAGACATGTGGTTCGTGAGAATGCTCAGTTTTGCTAACTACCGTTGGCTTCGTCTTTGTTATGTGACTGCTTTCCAGTTCAACTCCTTAACTTGACTCAGTACTTTTCTCGCTCATGAGCAGCTGTGTGGGACACCAGTGAGCTTTGGCAACCAGAGGTGCTTTCCAGGGATGTGTACATGTATCCAACCCGTGGCACTTGACATGATTGAATTCTCGATTTCTTTCCTATTAACTGTAGTCATCTCATGACACATACAGCATAGTACACACTGCAATTGCTCACGTGATTGCTGTGGTGAAAACAAGAGTCAATCCTGTGTGATGAACAGTTTGGAATTCACGTGATGCTCTGCTGTTCCACTGTAAAAGACTATCATGTGTTGACGTTCCAACAAAGCCACTATGCAGAGAAGGCATTCAGAGCCGTATTTCAGACATCACTAACATTTGTGCATGCTCAAAATGAATTGAGTACTATTTTCCTGCATATACTGATTGGAGTATACACAGATGTAAAATCACTAGGCAAAGAGGAATCACAAAATCAGACGTTTCTGTTCTTAGACGTTTCAGGCAGTTCTTAGACGTTTCAGGCAGTTCTTAGACGTTTCAGGCAGTTCTTAGACGTTTCAGGCAGTTGTTCGTAAGCAATACATGCAGCATTCGTTTCATAGTTGTCTACAGGTTCAAGATTAGAGCAAAGGAGAGCTAAAGAAGCCACGGATGCTCGGCTAAGAGTCATTGAATACCACACAAGGAAGGAATAGGTAGATATATGCATATTGGATCTGCCTTGCAAGGGCTCTATGGCAGCACAGAGTGTGACATTCGACCAAGAAGATCATGGGCTTATTTAACGATACATATCTACACCAGATCTACCGGAAATTCGAGAGCTGCACTTCACCATGTTTAATTATGCAAGCTTATTGCAAGTCTTACCGCACATGCCATATATGGGGCGATATAAGCCTCGCCCTCTGCCCAGTGCACCGTCATCGCCCACCCAGTTGGACGACTCCACCCAGGCGAAAGTGAGGCCATCAACTCTTCAAAGTAAGTTGTTGAAATTGAAGTCGATAAAAGGGTTAACCTGTATATATGCGTCTATCGCGCGCACGTACGTATACTAAGTTGGCCACATCACATTTTTACAGTTTGTAGTAGCTCTATACACTTCTTCGACCCTTCACGGCTGCCTAGTAGTCCAACTACCGATGCCTCTTGGCTACAGCTGTCATTCGGTAATACAAGCGTATACGTACGCGTGCTTCTTTTAGGACACCTTCGCAATCCATTAGTCACGTATGTACGTAGCTAGCTATACAACACGGATCAATGGCAGTGCGCAGCTCTTTCCTTGCAGGTTGATCTCTTTTCTGCCCTTCACTGATATATTTAAGACCGTAAGCAAGCATATTACTATGGTGTGGTATCTTTGAATGCCTGCTGATCCACGAAAACTGGAACACCTCGAAATATTTAAGCGCATGTGCATGATAGATACGTAGATAACTATGCATACTAAAGTTAAAGTTATCTGTTAGCCATGCTTCTCTTCTTCCCATGGAATATGCATGTTTGATGGCATTCAAAGAACATGTAGCGATAATTAATGGCAGTGCAGCTGAAAAGCTACGTACATACGTGTGTGACGCATCAATCCACTTTTGCCACATAATTTGTCTCTTAGGATTACAGTCTCTGGGTATAATGGCTACTATGCTTACAGAGGGTTGTGGCAAACACAATGCTTTTCACTTTGTTGCCATAAAAGGAGTGAAACTGGAGAAACTTGTAAACTTCACTCCAAATGGTCTTTCAGTTATCATTCCAGTGTATGGGCACAAAAATAACAAAGGAGTAATATATAATAATTATATATAGCTATTGCCCAATCCAAACATAAAGGCATGTTTAGGAAAATTGCATTGAGCGCTCCCTTGAAGAATTTCAGAATGCAACCTTTTAAACCAATAAATGCTGTTGCTAGTCTTACCTCTTGCATGAAAAATACAATTTTTAGTTCTCTCTAAGAGTTTTGTTTAAGGCCGAGGGCACAAAGATCAGCAAGCAAGGGCCAGGACAGACACAGGTACAAACTTTTCCCTCACTTATCCTTTGCTGTTGACCCTTTAGCTTTTGTAGGCTGGTAACACTTGTTTCCTCTCATGACTGTGTTTTGTTGTTGTAACCATTCCTACGTATGTATGTATCCCCATGTTTTTATATACGTATACCGTCTTTGTATATATACTATATAGAATGTTTTGAACGCATGCAACTGTATCAGTTTTATTGCACATTTCACTGACTTTATCACTTGCTGAGTACCCATGCATGGCTGAAACACTGAGATTCACTGAACTTCACATCTGGTTCCAATCATGAAGCGCTCACAGGCTGTATACTGTTGATCTGAAGCAGGTATGGAGCTACATACTTGCATAAAATTTAATTGGCATCTTCCTATGATATATGCAGCAAAAACTTAATGTTCTATGCTCGTATGTACGTCCATAGCCTTAGCCGTAGCCAAAGTACGTCCATAGTGTGCCAGTAGCAAGTGTCTGTCTCATGTACGTAGTCGCAGCGTGTAACCTGTTACTGAGCTGCTTCTGGGCCAGTCGGGTGCTCATAGTTACTAAAAACAGAAAAGGCTGATGCTTCACACAGAACAGGCTTTCAAAAACGAACGTCGCCTGACACTGTAGCTAGTATTTGCAAAGAAGTTGCTAGCTAGGGCAGGACGTAGATTCCTGGCTCTGTAGCTCTAGTAACCAATGCTAGGTGTAGTATGTACGCTCAAACGTAGCCGAAGCCATGTCATTCCTACCCTTGCGCCTGTAGCCATAGTGATCATACCATTATTCATTGCCGAGTGACGAGCATGAGCGAGGCAAGCAAGGCCAATAATTATGGTTTATTCGAGATTCCACAATATTTGTATATTTATATATACGTATGTCTGTCTGCACATGCATTGCACAAGACCGTGCACACCTTATGCAAGTCCTATCACGTCGGCCCAATGTGCATTGTCCTTCGGTACACTGGCTGCTGTTCGGAGCGCCACTTTGGGGAGTCGCCCTTTCGCTAGGTATGGCCGACGGTGCCAGTTCAGCTGAAGACTGCCTGGATGACGACAGCAACTTAAGCCGTACGCGTACAGCTACCAGACACAGGAAGCCCCGAACGACGACAGCGACTTGAACCATACGTATACAGCTACCGGACACAGAAAGCACAGCTCAAGCCAGACTGTGGCACAGAGGGAAGAAAGATTGGCAGCGAAACGACTTCCACATATTCCTTTCTTTATTACTTCTTCATATTATAGCTACATGTGCCCTTCCATGTACATCATTTAGCTTGCTGTACATATATTCACACTTTTCGCGTATCCCTTCTTTGTTATTACTCATCTTTCAAATATAAATTGCTGCAGGGTTGAGGTGCGAGGCATGTGTTTGCGCATTGCCCATGCCTAGTTACTGTTATAGTTCGTATAGGAACTTACAAGAACTCAACCCTATCTGCTATATATACATTGTGTTAATATATTACTGATTTCAACTATTCAAACTTGTGGTGATTGGCAACTGTTTCTTGTACAATTTGTGCAAATTTGTACTCATTTCCTGTTACAATTAATGTGTAGCTGTGAAATAGCAACAGCTGGGAACAATCACAGTATGAATAGCTACTTAAAACATCATATCTTAATCCATGCATGCCAAACTAATGAGTCACTGGTACGATTTGGCAAACCACTGCAATAAATAAGGTATATATCATTACAAAATGTATTCTCAAATCTGTTGGCTACTAGTTTTCAACGCAAATATATGTATATATAATTGCAAGTGAAGTATGTGCGCCAGTGGCTGCATGGATAAAACTGGTTGACTGCATAAATTGGTATTTGGAGAATATTGTGCAAAATGCAATGCAAACTGTTATCGTGGCTTGCTTTCCCAATTATATTGCGTTATCGCCAGCTCACACAGTTCACTGTCAATTGTATGCCATATATAGAGGAACATATTGATGGGAATATAATTTTAGCAGTTTAGCAGTTACAGAAATCCATCAAAATTATTTCCCCAAAGTATTTCCGACCATTACATGTACGTACGTAATAGTATGCGTATAAGTTGCTGTCTATGGGTATGTTACATGCCAACGTGGAGTTCAGTGAGATGGAACTGTGCTGAAGTGTGACACTCTCATAGAGGGAGACAACAGGTAAACGGGCCTGCAAGGCAGGCTCTTGGCGAGCCAACAACAGTCGGCAAGACATGCAGACCATCTTGTGGCACTGACAGTGACGATACCTAGTCTCTGATGCCAGCACCTGACTTCATGTAGCTATCCTTGGCAATTACACAATAATAGCAATGCGCTGGTCAGGACTGGCCGGTGCACAAGACAAGACTGTGTATGCCCCACCAGAAGACAGGGCCACTTCTGAAAATGGTCCTGCTGCGGCTACTATATATGCACTTAGCTGAGCCCAAAACAACAGCAAGAAGGCTTAAATTATGACTGTATCCATTTTGTAATGTCATCAGCCTGGGACTCGAAATCCACCAAATTTACAAATGGCCAAATGCCAAATCTGCTCATTAATATTTCCCACAATACAGGTGTAGCGACTAACCTCTGCCATGGCATACCTTCAGCTGCAAATTTTCTTGATGCAATTTCTCTATACAACTTGCGCAAAGTTTTGTCCTGGACGCATAGCCCACCAGATATGTAATATATATAGTACGGTAGGGAGGCCCATATCCGATATATACGACCCGAGGCGACATATTTACCGAGGTGCGAAGCGCCGAGGTAAATACTACCAAGGTCGTACATAGAGGGTATGGACTATGGTGAGTGCACAACAGATGAACCTTTTGCCTAAAAATGCTTCACGAAATGACGCCATTTTTACCCAAAAAGTATATCGGATATATGCGACCACTTCGCAGTACTTAAGTTCCTATGGTTGTGCAATCACCATGGTATATAATTGATATATATATAGTAGGGTAGGGCGGTCCATAGCCAATTTATATACAACCCAAGGTAAATATACCGCCGAGGTCACATATAGAGGATATGGACTGACATACTGGACTATACATAGTACTGTGAATATGTAACAGACGAACCTTTTGCCCGAAACACTTCACACAACGACGCCATGTTTGCCCAAAGTCAATATCACAGGTATAGGACCACCTCACATTGCTTAAGTTCCTATTGTTGCTTTTAAACACGTTTTGCAGGCCATGAAAGGCCCAGTAAAGCATTTAAACACTTTGTCAGTCCTTGGAAAGCTCAGTAAATGGTTTAAATGCCTTGCTAGGCCTAGTTAAACGTTTATTCGTTTTGCCTTGGAAGACACAATAAAGCATTTAAAAGTTTTGCTAGGCCTTGCAATGGTGTTTAAACCCTAAACATTCATTTTAAGCATTTCAACCTGACAGAGCCTCCAATCACCCAGTACAGTTTTTAAAAGCTATCCAGGCCTTGGCCCAGTAAGCGTAAAATGATCTGTAAAGGCTATGGATCATCAGTACTTATATTATAAATGGTAGGAATGATGTTTAAATGTTACGGATGTTCTGTAAACTGCACGAATTTAACGCTTTTTACCAGCCCTCTTTACCAAGCTACACTTTACTGGGCCAAGGTCTGGCAAAGCAATTAATCGCTTTACTGGGACTTCCAAAACCAGGCAAAGCTTTTAAATGATTTCCTGGGTCTTCGAAAAACTTCCTGGGCCTCAGAAGGCCTGGCAAAACAGTTAAACTCTTTCGTAAGCCTTCAAAGTACTTTTAAGAATTCCAAGCCTTGGAAAGCCGTTTAAATGCTTTTCCAGACCTTTTCCAGAGCTTGAGGACAATTGAGGACACCATTGCATTCAATTTCAAAGCCACCACAGAAGGCATGGAGTGTGATTGCAGTCAAAGAGAGATAGATATTGTACATACAGGCGGACTTGAAGGCACATGTACTACCGTACCGCACTCGAGGATGCCATGCCTGCAGTCCCGGCTAGCTTCATTTATCGTGTGACATACATACACGAACTACTACACTATATATATATATCTGTCACAAAATGGCGGCGCTCGGGTTTCCTTGCATTTACCTAGCTTTTACTCGCTTTGTCTTCTTTTGCGCAGCCATTTGATCAAATTAGAAGTATTCAAGAACACTACTTTATAATACTAAGCTATCGCCAAGCCTGTACATGACGCTTTCGAGAAGAAACAGCCGGAAAAAGAAGAGGCCTGGTAACAAAATGGCCGCCACGGAGGCTTCTGTTCACCCGGTTAGAAATCGTCTTTGTTATCATTTCGTCCTTTACCAAACGAACGAAAGTTGTTCACGAATAGTTTCAAGAAGACTAATGTTGCTTAGAAGCTTAAATGAATCTTACTTGCGGGTTACAGCTCCAAATCCTACCGAGGCTGAACGGCCATTTTATGAACGTTCTCGCATTGTGCGCGTAATACAAAGGCTAGCTAGCTAGCTGGATTAGAACAGTTAGGTATCAGAGTGCATGGAACTGTGTAACTGCAGGGCTCTATCCTCTGCGAGCATCCAAAGACTTATCAAATTAATGTACCTTCCCCTGCAATTGCCAACTTTTCAATGAGTGTGCATGTTTAAGCACAGCTGTCTTGGTTTATATCTAAAACCCTGATGCATTCATGCAAACCTCTGTGTGGTGCATCCTGGGGTCATTCTAGGATTAGAGTGACTATATATATGGCATGACAAATGTGGGCACTATTACTAGCAAGTAGTTCGAGTCATGGGTGCCCAATCGGCGTCCCATGAGTTTTTTAACTCGAAATACTTGTTATTAAAATGTATTTTTAAAGCAAGCATGACGAGCTATAACCATTCTATCATAACAGCAAACAAATCTTTACGATCTTTCAATAGTTGCACTTGGTTACCTGTTGGTTTATCTAGCTAGCTAAATGCCTGCTGTATTCGTTTATACCACAGAGAGAGGAGTGTGTGTGTGAAAAACTGAAAGCCTGGGGCTAACACTGGTCTTGCACAAGAAGAAAGTGACGGAACCTACAGCACTGAATCTTCAAGACTGGCTATAAATACTTTGCCATTAGTTTTTGAATTAATGAGCATTGATAATGGCAGAAGATTGGAACGTCGCTATCTTTCAAGCCACTGAAATTGAGGATCTGGAAATGTTATTGGGCAAACTAGACAAATCGTCTGCATCTGTCACTGATAAGCAAGGAAAATCCCTACTGCATTACGCAGCCAGATGTGGCCAGAACTATGTTATTGTGAAACTGGCACAAGATTTGGGTTGCAATGTTGATGTAGTTGACAGCGATGGAAGCACGCCTTTGCATGAGGCTGCTAGGAGTGGAAGAGCTGACACAATATATCAGCTACTGGAATTTGAACCAGACACATCCGTTGTTGCTGGCATCTTTGGGACTCCTTTGCACCAGGCAGCCCAACTGGGAAATCAGGCTGCCGTTGAAGCATTGCTCTCTGCGGGTGCTTCGCTGGATTCCGTTACCGTGACTGATGCTACAGTACTGCATTTTGCTGCTCTGGGAGACAATGATGAAGTGATCACGGACATAGTGAAGCGTCGGCCCGATTTGCTGGACAGAGAGGATGACAGTGGCTTGACACCTCTTCATTATGCAGCTGCAGAAGGCAGTGAAGACGCTGTTCGTTGCTTGCATGATTTGGGTGCCAATTTATTAATTGGAGCAGAAGAGTCGAGCTCAGGAACACCCCTTCACCAAGCAGTTGGGACTGGACAGTACATTGTAGGGGAATTCCTGCTCACCAAGGGATGCCCTGTGGATGTTACTGACTGTGATGGTGCCACTTCTTTGCACTGGGCTGCAGCCCGAGGGAATATTGACATCATCACGCAACTTGCACACAAATGGAAGTGCAAAGTGAATGCACAGAAAAAGAATGAATGCACTGCCCTGCACCTTGCTGCCATGATTGGAAGTGAAGGCACGATCCAGCTACTTTTGAAACTAGGTGCCTGCAACACCATTGTAGCAGGTTCCACAGGAACACCCTTGCATTGTGCTGCATCTGCTGGCCACTATGAATCATGCCTTGCTCTGCTAGAAGGCCATCCCCCACATGTGGTTAACAGTTTGGGAAGAACACCACTCCACAGCGCAGCTTTGCAGGGCCACACTGTGCTTATTGCCCTTTTCATAAGCAATGGATTTGACGTCAATGCAAAGGACACCGATGGCTGCACTCCCATGCATTTGGCAGCTGCCAATGGCCACACTGATGCCGTTATAGAGCTGATTGAACATCGTGCCATTTTGAGCATGGTGGCAGGAAAATTAGGCACCCCTCTACACCAAGCGGCATTGCAAGGGCATGCAGAGACAGCACAAAGGATGGTGGACAGGGGTTGCCGACTGGATGTGATGTCCAGTGTTGGGTCGAGTGCATTGCACTATGCAGCTGAAGGAGGTCATGTTGAAGTGATGCGATTGTTAGCAGACAAGGGGTGTGATGTGAACGCAGTCAACGAATTTGACTATACCCCCCTCCACTATGCTGCTGCCTATGGCAAGGATGATGCAGTCCGTGAGCTGGTGGGCCCACTTCATGCAAACAAGACCATGGTAGCAGGGCAGTTCGGGGCACCGTTGCATCGGGCAGCCGTCAACGGGCACTTTGAGTCTACTTACAGCCTCCTGGATGGGCACCCCACTGACTTGGCAGATAGTACAGGTTGCACACCACTACACAAAGCTGTTCAGGGTGGTCACACTGCTCTGATTCACCTCTTGCATGGCCAAGGGCATGATATTAATGCTGCTGATAATCAAGGCCTTAGACCACTGCATTATGCTGCAATCAGCGGCAATGTTGATACACTTCAAGAAGTGATTGGACGTAATGCAGCTCTAAATCCTGTTGCTGGCAAGCATGGCACTCCTTTGCATCAAGCGGTTTTGAAAGGGCATGAAGACTGTGCGCTTGCCTTAATGGACAATGATGATTGCCTTCTTGACTTGCCGTCCAGCGATGGCTTAAGGGTACTCCACTTTGCAGCCCAAGGTGGTCACGCTTCATTATTGCTGAAGCTTGTACTAGACAGGCAGTGTGACGTTCAAGCAGTAGATAAGGATCAATTCACACCTCTACACACGGCAGCTGCACATGGTCATGAAAAGGCAGTGTTGGAATTAATCGACCTTGGCTCTGACATGAACGCAGAAGCAGATCCGTGTGGTACACCAATCCATGTGGCTGCACTGTTTGGACATGTGCAAGTTCTGAAAGGTCTATCAGACAGAGGCTTTAGCCTTTCTCGCAAGTCAAGCAACGGGTCTACAGTTCTACATTTTGCTGCTTCTGGTGGCCACATTGAAGCTGTACAGTACTTGATCGAGCAAGGGTGCAATGTGAATGCAAAGAATAACGATGGCAGCACTGCGTTAGACCTTGCTCAGCTGAATGGCAAACAGGAGGCAGCAGACGCCTTGATTGCTGCTGGTGCTGAGCCAGGTGGTGGCAGCACTGACTTAGAGCAACAGAGTAGCATGCAACATGAGGCAGCACAGGTCCCGACATATGCTCCTAATGTCTTCAGAGTAGATGAAGCATCAAGCTCATCAAGTGATTCAGATGATTCAGATGATGGAAGCCCTGAGAGAATACGTAAACTTGCGAAATTGGGGGTAAGGGGTCTCTCCCTGGCTGCAGATGCTACTCTTGAATTTGGCGATTCAGTTTTTGCATTTTTTGGCAGCAAACTGCAGAAATTGAAGGAGAAGAAAGAAAGAGATCAGACCAGATCATTGAAAGTGAGTTTGAGTAACAGTTTATGTTTTGATGTGTCAGTCAATGTAAATAAGCAGTATATATACTACGTACTATCTATCTTTTTTAAAAACAGTTGTATATAATTATATGTTACATATATAGTATGGTAGGGAGGTCCATAGCCGATATATACAACCC
>OX465034.1:9494629-9544963 GCA_949841015.1 Aplysina aerophoba
TAACTATAGCTGGCTATATAGAATTCATTTGTAAGACTTGGCCATCTGCTTGGCTACAGCTTAGTGGTTGAGGGGTAACCCAAGCATGCTATATAGCTATTTAGGTAGCTATAGCTCTTGGACCAGCATATGTGTATATACTATATATATAATATATATACGCTGCTGGAGAGTAAGTACCGCCGCTGGTGGAATGGGGCGTGTCCCTCACAGCGCGACGCTCGCTGTGGAATGCGGGAACGCACGTTAACTCATTATCGATTCGATCCGAGCCGCATTCCTATCTGATACAATAGCGGACCAGTTCGCAACTCGACCCACAGAGGACAAGATCTTCGATTCTACCGATCTTCAACAGATTTCTTAAATTATCAAGCGAAACAGAATGAGAACTATCTTCACAGCGGTACGAGGGAGGGGGGAAGACGCCGCGGCACAACAGTCTACACTGCAACACGCGGCTACTGCGTGTTGGCATTCAACGACGTAGGAGGTTGGTGTGAAAACTCTTTCTCTACTTCCCGTCTCTGCAGGTAGCAATGGTAACCACCGTCATCGCGGCGGTCTCGTGGGTGCTCTACGTGTACGGGATGGGACTACGGCGCGCAGCAGGGTACGCCAGTGTGGGGGGCACACGGTGTTCGCGTGGCTTCGCGCGCGCGGACAATTCTTTCTCTGGAAATCGTTACTATTTGACTTATACTTGTATATGTGCCCTTACAATGCCATTTAGGTAGTACTAACTTCAGTTGTACTAGCATAGCTGGCTTTGACAACAGTTTTCACACCTTGATGTCAACGACGTAGCTACGTATAATTATGTTTGTACACTTTCAAAGGATTGTATGACTCTATATCTTCCTCTGTGCTTCACCATGTGCTACCTAGCTGTAGCTACTACTACCTCTATGTACCTAGCTAGCTGCTTCACATAATTGTGTACTTTAACTCAAAGTTGCTGTAACGTTTCTCCTTTATCTGTTTGTGTTTGTGCTGACAGTCAAGACCTCTTTGGCTTTGCGAATACCTACTACTGGGGAATGGCTGTCGGCAGTCCATTTGCGTTTGTGGCCCTCTTTGTGCATCCGGTTATTGTGGACAAGGTTAACAGCTGGATCGCTCGAGGACTGTGGACTCTACTTGTATCCTCACAGACGCATCATGTATATACCTCACACACACACACACATACACACACACACACACACATACACACACACACATATACACACACATGCACACACACACACACATACACACACACACACACACATACACGCACACACACACACACACACACACACACACACACACACCTCTTCATGCATTAACAGTTATCACCAACAATGTGTACACACTGACAACAACTATCACCTTTTCTTTGACAAAGAAACAGTTTGTTGCTCTGATAGCATGGCAACTCTGCTTTTCTGGAGCTGTTCTCTCTCGTTCTTCCCAAGAGATTGACATGATTAGGGGGCAAGGAAACCTCGTTGGCAACGATCTTGGACTGATATTCTGTGGAGCCCTTGGCAGTGTCATCTTTGCAGTGAGTGGCATGTTTTCATGCTGCTGCGGCAGTGTTGTTTATTTATGAGACTTGATGCAAACACGAACCATACAAACAGGCCTGTACCAATCGCACCCACACACACACACATGTGCACGATACCTACACACAAACATGTAGCTACACACACACACACATACCCGCATATTCCTTGTGTAGTATCATTACTGTGCGCTTTGTTTGTGCAGGGAATGTCTGTTGGTATCTACTACGCCAGAGATATCCTTCAAATCGAAGAACTTAGGTAGAAGACTCGCAAACACGCACACACATCCTCATTTTATACATTAGTCATATAAACTCACTGTATTAAAGGCATGAGTTTGCTCTTGTATAATACTCCCCAGTATACATTATGTAGTGAGCTAATACATTGTGATGTGCCAATGTCTACTGTATTAATTAATGGTTCATCAATCAGTCTTGCTGTAACATTTACCAGGCATATATATGCATGGCACATAAGACATGTCTCTCACATGCATGCATGCATGTGTAATGCAGCATGTCTTACAAGTGCACCCCAACTTGCAATAGAATCACAGTTATCTTGAAAGGCTTGGTGGGGATGAGGAATTCTAATGAGCATTTGTGAGCTGCAACCACATCTGTTGGCTTCACATTCCACTCTATTATTAGAACAGTTATAAGAATAGGTCCGCATACTAGGAAACGACGGCACGTAGACCAAGACATTGCGTGCATGCCATTTGCAGTGCTAATCACCACCTTCTACCGCGATGATATACCACAGTGCGCACTTATACATAAAAGTATCTTATGAATGCATATAAATTTGTGTGTGCGGGTGTAATTGGACGTGTCAAGCATTCTTCGCACCTCTTCCGCTGCCCATTCCAGTAGCACCAGGGGCCCTTCGCACCACATTGGAACGAAGTGATCCTCCAGAGCCACTTGTCATCGCAGAGGAGTGACGCACCTTAGAGCGAATCGCCAGACCAACCAGAGACAGACATGAACGAAAGCATTAGGAAGAACAGAAGGAGCTACTTGCTCGTGGTGAGTCAGAGCGACGCAACCCGTAGCTACACAAGTAACCATAGAGTGTGCGTTAGTGCCCTATCCACACGGACGGTCAGGTTAGGTTAGTCTTGAAGGTAAGACTGCACTTCTAACAGATTAGGCTATAGTATTCACATTAGGCGATAGTTAAAGCTGGCCGTAGCTATTATAGCGCCCTGTTCATCGTCTACACCACCCCGAGGGGATTCGAGTTAGCCTCGTGTGTCTTCTTCTTCTTCCTTCCCCCGTCCTCAGGCTACTGTGTTCCTTGATCTGCTGGCAGTTGTGGCCCTCATTCTCTTCATCATTGGGTTTGGACAGGCGAGCAACGTGTGAGTGTTGGCACCTTGTCCTGACCACGTGGGCACACCCTGTACAAGCTAGCTCGTACAGCACTACCATAGGTGGTAGTGTTGCTACTGCATATTATAGCTTGTTGTATGCACTAATAAATGGTTAAATGCTGATACCAATAGTGAATTGATGAGCGATAACACAACTGTGATTGTACTCACTAGCAGGATGTTTCAACGCAGATGTCTTTGTCAACTGAATATTGCTATCGATATCTGTTTACCGCAATGCTATGGGCCTCTGCAACATCATGACTGAGTGCTGTCCATCATGGTAAAAAGGGTGCGCAATGAATGTGAAGTGGAGCCCTTTATTGAAGTTCTTTGTGCATTTTTGGCGGCTTACATGCTGTGCAGTGTGTGGGGGTGTTGTCACTGTGGACACTTACCCTGTTGTTGTTCTCTTTCGCAGGCAAAGTAGTGCTGGTGGCACGTCTCCCGCTGACTTCGTTGGGATCCGATGGGTACCCTTCTGGGCCCAGGCCATTGGGACTCCGTTCACCCTCATTGCCTTCATTTTACATGCGGTCATTGTCTACTTTGAAAAACTGAGGAGACTAACTGCACTGAAGGCTATCTTTGCCGTTATTGTATCCTTATCCTAATGTACATTGCATGTGTGTGTGTGTGGGTGTGGGTGTGGGTGTGGGTGTGTGTGTGTGTTCATGCGAGCTCCTTGACCTGCCCCCAGTTCACCATCCTCCTTGTGTGGATGCTAGCCGTTGCAGGAGGAGTCCTCGTTGACTCTTCCCTTCAAGTGTATCAAGGCGCAGAGCCCCAGGTGGACTGGAACATCATGCTCGCAGGCTCTCTGCTGCTCACAATCTTTGGGGTGGGTCTTCTAGTGTCCTCATTAGAGAGGTGACCTCTATTCAGAGTGCCCCTTATAGAGAGGTTCCACTGTAATCCTGCATGTACATGTGTAATAGTAGCAATCGCTTTTGTTCAGAAGTGCAGCATATTTTAGCATTTGTGAACTCCTGTTATAAGTGAGCTTGCAAGAGAGTCAGTGTACACACTTAAGTGCATACCTTCATGTGGAAATTTAGTATGAGTTTGTACATCATGCTTAATAACATTATTTTATATTGTATGAATGCATGTGTACTCATTTTATATGGTATGTATTCCCTCAGTGCACGTGTACCCATCACATGATGCACAATGCAACTTTACCTCCAATGCAGGGACTGGCGCTGACTACAACAATGATGAGTGTCTACCCTGAAGGGGATTATGAATAGCGCGCAAATGTCGCACTAGAGAATGCCAGCTGAATCTCTCCCCTCACACGTAGTAGGACATTGTCACATTACACATTATCACATCATTGCTCACATGTATATGTATGTACAAAACTGATTTTAAGCCTTAGCACTCACAATAACTTCATACAGGGTTTTGTTGTTTATACAACAGGCATGCGTATGTACACACATATGTTTTGGCTGCTTATAAACACGACCCACTGTAAATACTCAATAATTTATACAACTTGTGCTATATATACAACTAGTACTATATATACAACTAGTACTATATATACAATGTATGTATGTACAACTGTGTCTATATGCATAATCAGTATAATATAATATATAGTACTAATGCATGTATTAGGATAAATTATTCAGTAGACTGGCTTGCAAACGAAATTGTATTAACAATTATCAGTTCTATATGTGTTAGCATGGAGGACACAAGAGTCAATGCCAATCGTATAATATCATTTTACATTTACAATGATAACATGGGTTCAAGAAAATGATGTTACTTAGCACTCCACGTGATAAGCATGGTACATTATGCAAAGTACTGCACTACCAAACTACTGTTCCTCCACTCAGTATAATACTATGTATGTGCCTTATATAATATTACATATCTCTCACATAATAAAAGACTGTTATCTACATGCACTAGCTAGTATAATTAGCCGTTTTGTGTATGACCGAACTGCATGCTATCCACCTATCATGGTGAGGTGAAGAGGTGGAAGTCTTCTCCAGCATGTGGACATTGATTAAGATCACCATCTCACTGACCAGCAGCGCAATGCTAGTGTGGTCTGCATGAGCGTACCACAAGGGAGGGTTGTGGAAGGTTTGCCACAATTACAAAGCAGGCAATTCATGCATGGTATGGACCCCAAATCCCTCAATTACTTGAGATCAACCAAGATCTGGCTGTGGATCTAATTACTATACTAATCACACATATAATCTCATTAGCTGCTATGCTTTACTGTTTTCCTGGAGAAGCATATACTTTACAACCGGCAAAGTGTGCCACTCTCAACCTGTCTCCTTAATTTTTCCAATTCCAATTTCCATTGTGCATGCATGCCTTCTGTTCAAATGTATAATTGGAATGGAAGTCATGCTATATAGCTATACCACCTGAGCTAATGACTGCCTGTGAGTGGTACATATATATTGAGAAAGGGTAGTTCTCGAATACCAGCTTCAAAACAGGGTTGAAAACCTTGCCGACGTTTCGGCCAGATGCTCTGGCCTTCTTCAGGGCTATATAACATGACTACATGCAATCAACCACGACCTACGTAATTCATGTACTTTTATAATTATGTAGACCGATTCATGGCAACATGCACATTTTGCACTGATGAGACCTTGGGAATGACAAGAAGTATATATTATACTTATAATTACTACTATAAAATGATGATTGAATAATAAAAAAACATAATATATATAAATTATAGGTCAAGCACTGCATGCATGGGCAGCAACTATATCTGGACCTATACAAAACTGCACACCATGAGTGTTTGTATACAGTTATTAAGCCTGAATATAGTCCACTAGATTCAGTTCAGTGTGCACGTGTTCTCACATAACATAATGAGTGTGCAATTATGTGTTATTGTGCATAATGATGATGTGTAGACTGTGATACATACACACATGACTAAGCATAGCTGATGCAGACTTCCTGTACTTTGGCTCCTGACCCTCTAGTGTCCACTGTCACGCGTCTCAAATTGTTGATATTTGTGTCCTTATAAGAATATTGTGTCAGGATTTTGCCATTGTAGTCAATGGATACAACATTGTCGGTTGTGGCACAGATCGCAAATATTACGCTGGTACCAGGAGTGCTGTCAATGTCTTTGATGTTTTTTGCTATAGACCAACGTCCTCCAACTCGGCTCCTGAGTGCCACGAGGTTCTGTTGATTCCTGTACTTGATACGGTAGTCAACATAAACCAGGACATCGTCATTCTCCTCAAACAGAGAGATTGTCACCCTGCTCGTCGAAGGCACAACATACTCAACTATGACACAATCTCCAACCGCAAAACTGTCAAAGTTCATAGTCTCAACAACGGCCTGTGACAGGTGGGCACTTATTGAGGCCACAACAAGAGATAGGAGCAGGGTGGCAGAGGCTGTCATCCTGTTCTTGGGTATATGTATGTATCAGACCTATACACAAAACAGGATCAAATTCACTTTTATGTATGCATTAAGTCTTACATAATATAGACGGCATAGATATGCTTAATTATATATAATTATATATAATTATATGTAACTTGCACTCTATATCAAGGTCTATCTATACGCAGTTTCATTGCTGCTCTTTTGCACAATGCGTTTTACTTGCAGGCTAGTGCTCTGGTCGCATTTCCTCTCACCTTGAGGTTGTATTAGGCATCCACTATAGACCGTGAAGCTCTACACCTGCTCCTAAAGCACTGCTTTCAGACTGGTCCTGAATTGTACTTTGAACGCCAATGGGCGACCCTATACCTGTATACGTATGCACAGTGCCACTCCAAGCTTAGTACATGCAGTTACGTACACTTTGAAATCTTAGCTGATAACTAGTTTGCATGCAGCAGGGTGCCATATTCTATTCACCGTTGTGTATCAATAGTGACACGCTTCCAGGAGGAATGTTGCTCAAGGCATGCACGGGTGTGTAAAGTGTAGAAGGAGTATCAATCAGCAACACCCCAGGTGGGGCTGTCGCGCGTAAGTGATTCATTTATTTGATGAATTAGTGAGAGTGCAAGGAAAGTTCTCCTAATTAACTCAGCTACAAGCCCCATGCGTGGCTTAATTACATGTCATGCACAAGATACCTGAGTAGTATTGCCAGCCTCAAAAGTCAATGCATGCATGTATATATTATAATAATTATATTGCACTAGATTATATTGCACATGGGTAGACTACATAGATGACAAGGCCTGCATGGTGCCGGTGCCTTGCGCCATGGTGAGGCAATTCAGGTTTCACAACATGCAAGATTGCCCTATGGCTATACCAATCCTCACTGTAATCATAATTATATAAGACCCAAGCACTATGTCTAACATAGGTCATACCACTACAATTGCTTTTCAGATGGGAAGTGCATATATATACATACATATTGTCAATCCATGTTCCTTGAACTGGAAATTGTGGACCATCCATGAACTGGCTACTCTTCTCTGTGTGGAATGCACTCCATTTTTAAACAGAGTATAATATTATCTATAATTATAGCTATATACTAGATACAAGTTGTTTTAATTTAGTTTAATATAGTAACTAGCTATGTATGGACTTGGGTTAGGGACTTGCTATATACATCTGTGTTCCTGTCTGCAGTACTGGAAATCAGGCTTGTACGCATGCCCATAATTAATGTATGTACATATGCAGACTTTCATTATAGATAAACACTTTACTATAATTATATAAGTATGAATCATTATTATTATTATGCGTGAAAGTTGCCGCCGTAACTAGTGTATTATGGTGTAGTACATTATCATAAGTAATAGTGTCAAGTAGTGACTGCATGGTATATAGATTATCTCCAGCAGCAACAATATAAATAATGAATAATTGCAATAATATATGAGTCAACACAAACAATATTATTTTAACCTCAGATTACGATGGTAGAGATCTGTCTAAGCTAAGAGTGCTCTAAGCAATTGTACCATTAAATTATGTTCGTAACAGTTACAATTCCGAGTTGAGCTGTATTTATGAATAATGAGATGGAAAGGCTAAGTATAACTTACACACATTTCCTCCAGTTTGGCATCACCTTTGTAGTTGTTGAACATCACCTGGCTTACAGTGGTAACGTCAATTTGGCTGTTGGAATAGTTAGTCAGGGGTTTGCCATTCAAAGCAACAGAGACTTTACTGACTGCTGTGGGGCAGAGCGCAAACTCCAAAACTGTCCCAGGTGTGCTCTTGACTCCAGTCACTAGCTCTCTGGTCTTTGGAGTCCACGGTGTTCCTGCTAGTTTGGTGTTGAGGATCACAGTGTCTCGCTGTGATGAATACTTCACACGATAGTCGCAATGAAGCACTATATCACCCTTCTTCGATAGCAGATTGACTGTGGCTCTGGTAGTGGGTGCAGTGTAGTAAACTTCAGCACAGTCTCCAACAGAAAAACTGTCCAAGTTGAGGATTACCTTAGATGCAGGGACTGGAGTCCCAATCAAGGCCATAACAAAGGTAACAGCAAGCAGATAGGCTGTCATTCTTTATTGACTCTGCATGCAGGATTAGTATAATAGCTATATAAAATAATGAACATTAGTATTTAGTTTAATTATTCTTACATAATTACAACAAACATTATATATAAGTATGTCTAAACATTTGAGATATATACAATTACATATATATTACATGATATCTATAATTATAGTGCTATAATTACACTAAATTATTATTATAATTATATGTATACATGCCACTATAACACACACCCTCATTGTTGACCATGCAATATGCCAGCTCTTGGCTAATGAGCCGTTGCCACATGAATGCACCAGTATATATACGATTGCTAATACTAGTACTATATATACGGTATGCAAACATCAGCGCCATCCCTACATTGACAGAACTACCGTCTGTCTGATACTAATCAACTATAAAAATAATGAAAGCACATACGATGAATAAGTAGCATATAATTATACTGGTATCTTTCTCTCTCTTCTTCAGTGCATATGTGTAATAATGCAGAACATAGAGGAGCACAGTAATCATACATGTAACATAATACCTCAGTACTAACTCACAATGATAACAGTTACAATTGAAGGAAGAATTCTTTGATTGGAACAACTAGACACGTCTGCATTGCGAAAAATTAAAAAGTTATATATATATATATATATAACTTGCACTGTATTTATAGTACACGCCTTCATACGTACATTGATAGAGCCACTTGAGTATACATGCATACGTATACACTACATTTTGCAGCAGTAATGCTGTCAGATAGCTACAGCTTACAGGTCACCTGGCAACTTCAGTTCACGGGAGGAAGCGTTGCAACATTTATATAACACTCGAGCCACCTACAGAAGGCTATATATTCGTAGGCCTACTTATGTGGACCTGTATTCATAGACAGGCACATGCTAGCACGTGCAGCAAATCTATTATTACTGCTAATCAAATTTTTCCACTATACATATGTACAGCATATTTATACCATATATAGCATTTGTTTAGATTATTCCTCAGTGTCTATATAATTATGTTATCGTGACCAAAGACCATTATATGTATTTATGGTGCATGCTTGAATATTAATTTTGGCTGTGTGAAGCATGCATGTAGTCACTGCAGATACATTTTGATAGCTGTGTTCAACCCCCAATGCATGTGGACACACCTTTAAGCTCTACATATTATACTTATATAATAATTGTATGTGTAGTATATATAATTATGCATAATTCATGAGAACCAACGTTTGCAGTATGTACTGGGCGCTAGAGCATTGTCGTATACAGTGCTCTATTCGGTGTGTAACTTGTATGTGTATATGATATGCATATGTACGCACATGCGTGTGTGTCAAGTGGTTGTTGACTACTGTATATGCATTTCTACAGTTCTCCACGTGCGACATCATTATATGTATAAATATTGTATTGCCACATACATAATTTTTGAAGTTGGTGTGATACCACATGCAGTAAAGTGACGTTCATTTGCTCGTTGGTAGGAGTGACTTCCTTGTGACTGCTGCACATGATATTAAAACGCTTGCAGAAATTAACTTGAAAATGAGTAATAATGCACTGAAACAGATGCAAATGCTTACATTCAACACTATAAACTAGCTGCTATGCTATATTAAGTCTATAAGTCTGACCAATATGGAAGAGTACTGCTAATAACTGTTCATCTTACTATGCCTAGCTTGTCCACCTCTGATTAGTAAGTTCTAAAATTCTGTGGTGGTGTGTCCGATGGTGTTAAGGGTAATTCAAGCACATTTTCTGAAGATGAGCATCTTGATTATTGCCATTAAAAATCACACGGCTTACAGTGGTAATGTCCATTTTGCTGTTTGTGTAGCTTGCCAATAGCTCGCCCTTGAGAGTCACGGAGATCTCATTAACAGCCACGGCACAGAGCACAAACTTCAGAGTTTGTCCAACATAACTCCTGACATGGGGAATGAGGACCCTAGTTGATGGATCCCAAGATTCACCTGCTAATTTTGTGTTGAGGAGCAAAGTATCTACATGCGATGAATACTTCACCCGGTAGTCGCAATGAAGCACTACATCACCAGCCTCTGATGCAAGATTGACTGTTGCTCTAGCAGCAGGTGCAGTGTAGTGAACCTCAGCACAATCTCCAACAGAAAAGTCTTCCACATCAATGTGGCCGCTAGCAGCATGTGATAGGTAGTTTTGGGTCCCAATCAAGGCCACAGCGAAGAGGAAAATGACCACTGAGGTTGTCATTCTGTCTTGACTCTGTAGGTTGCTAGTCTGCAATGAACAAAAATGAATTATACATAGAGCAGTTATCACATTCAGCAAAAGTATATGAAAACTATACACACAACTCACTAAAAGTCAACTACCCGTATTGTACTGGGTGTATGCATATAGCGCAGTGTTAGTCACCTGGCAGCTTATTTGAAAAAAAAGTAAGTGTTGGTCAGAATCTGCTACTTTTATACTGGAGCTCGCCAGAGGAAGGTCTAACATTGACCTGGACATGTGGAACTACATTCATAGATATGCATGCATGCACATGTGCACCAATCATACGTAACACCAGGTAGTACGTACTCATTAGACACAGTATAACAATTATATGCGTAGGAAGGCAATTCTATGTATCCTGCCAGTCATATCACTCTAAAATCATGTAAGTACCTGGACACTTCAGCTCCAATTGATATTTTAAGATATATTATATAAGATTATATAATTTACATACAGTGCAAGTTGCAATATATACCACTCATTTCGAAAATTAAATAAATAATATAATATAATTCCTGGCAGGAACGGTGGCAGTGGCAGAGAAGCACTGACCGGGGAAGTGATACCGAGGGAAATTGTTGAGTTTAAAATTAGGCAGAATTTTTAATTAGGCCTTGCAGGCCCTGCAAATTGCATGCAAAATGCTAATATAAAGTCCCATAGGATAGCACATAATGTATTGAGCATTTATACTGATAGATAACATAAATAATTCTATAAAATGTTGCCGCAGTGTCATGAAACTGAGAGGACATGGCCAACTGGTCCATAAGCCCTTGTCAGTAGTGGGATTTTGTAATTAGCAGTTGTACAGCCCAGATAAACACATAAACATATAATACAGATATTACAGAAATCTCTATAATTAAATTTATACAGTACACTACTTAGTTACAGTACTGGGAGTAAGCTACATATATATATAATACCTGTCATAAGTACACTGCTAACAATACTAGGCATACATAATAGAACAGAATTACATTCAATGTGCATGCTCAATGTTGTGCTACGTATATAGCTAGCTAGGCTTATTTTAGTAGCGTATGCACGCCGATATTGCCATGAGGTTCATGTGCAGTAAAATGTACAGCATACTTACACCATATAAATTATTGCATTTGTTTAGATTATTCCTCAGTGTCTATATATGTTATCGTGACCAAAGACCATTATACGTATTTATGGTGCATGCTTGAATATTAATTTTGGCTGTGTGAAGCATGCATGTAGTCACTGCAGATACATTTTGATAGCTGTGTTCAACCCCCAATGCATGTGGGCATGCCTTTAAACTCTACATGATATACTTATAATACAGAAATTGTATGTGTATTGTACCATATAATTATGCATAATTCATGAGAACCAAAGATTGCATTATGTACTGGGCGCTAGAGCATTGTCTTGTACAGTGCTCTATTCATTGCTGGCCCTTGCACCCAACGGAGGTGATCTAATCATCATTTGGCCTTGCACAGGTGGGGTTCATTAATTAAGTTCATTGATTATGGGTAGGTCACAACTTGAAAATTAAGCCTACCATGCCAATCGTTTGGGCAAATTAAACTGCTGAGAAAGGAGAAAAGAAGAAGCAACAAACCTTAACCTGAACCTTACCTCAACCTTTGTGTGCCACCACACCATCCAGGACATTGTACTGTACTGTATTGCATGTGTTAATTAGAGAAGTCTGTAGTGAGTGCGTGTGGTCTTGCCCCGTGGTAAGCTCGGGGCCATGCACAGCACAACGATAACATTCATCTACTGAAACTGCCCTTGAGGAAACATAACAATTACATGTGTTTCTTTGTAAGCAGGAAATTGTGTGCCCCTCGCATCCTGTCACTCAAAATTGCATACCTGGACAGTTCATACATTACTATAGTAGAACATGCAGACTGTGATGTATTACCATTATCAGACAGTACGGTAGAGCTGTCTTTGTATATAAGGATGGTGGTGATTTTTGGAAACTGTAATACACTGGAAAACCAGCACCAGCCTTCCACAGAGTGGAAACTGGGGGAATAGAACAGTCGAGGCAAAAGTGTGCACTATACAGAAGACAATGATTTCCATTCTTTCACGCGATAGCACAGCGCTTAGAGAACATGTACATCCATGACACTTTCTGCATTATGCCTTTTTCTTGTTTGGCCAGGGTTGTTAGAATGTCATGGCATATACCTCCTTGCTCCTATACTTTTCCACAGGGTAATGTTTCCATGCAGTTACTTGATCGGACCAGGACAACATCCCTACATCTCTACTGTTTTTTTGTGGAAACATTTTTACCCCCCTTTATGTATACAGTGTAGGGTTATATATTCAGTGTGTAACCTGTATGTGTATATGATATGCATATGTACTCACATGTGTGTGTGTCAAGTGGTTGTTGAATGTATACTGTATATGCAATTCTACAATGCTCCAAGTGCGACATCATTATATGTATATATAAATATTATATTACCACACGTATGTAATTACGCACCACACGTATGTAATTACGCATACATAATTATGCGGTTGGTGTGATACCTCATGCAGTGAAGTGATGTTCATTTGCTCGTTGGTATGAGTGACTTGTTCGTTGCTGTTGCACATGATATTAATTAAAACACATGCAGAAAATCACTTGGAAATGCATATGATTAATAGGTATTCTGGACATTGGGCACGAGGACCTTAGTCGATGGATTCCAAGATTCACTTGCTAATTTTGTGTTGAGGAGCAAAGTATCTACCTGCGATGAATACTTCACATGGTAGTCGCAATGAAACACTCTACCACCGTCTGCCGATTCCAGATTGATCACTATAGCTAGCAGTAGGTGCAGTAGGTACAGTGTAGTGAACCTCAGCACAATCTATATATGATACTATGATGTTATAGGCAAAATACATGCAATTTATCGTGTATGGCATATGTATGCACAAATATGCTGCCACGCGGTTATTGATTATGGACTGTTGTTTGTTGAACAATTAAGTGAAGCACAATTATATATATAGTTTAGTTGATTCGCAATACTACAGTGCTCCACGAGTGAGATCATAGGTTTCTATTATGTATGTATTTACGCATACACGTGCAGTTGGTATGAATCCTCATGCAGTGAAGTAAAGTCTAGTCATTTGCTCGTTAGTAGGAGTGACTTCCTTGTGCCTGCTGCACATGATATCAAAACACATGCAGAAATTAACTTGAAAATGATTAATAATGCACTGAAACAGATGCAAATAGCTACATTCACTGCTATAAACTAGCTGCTATGCTATATTAAGTCCATAAGTCTGACCAATATGGAAGAGTACTGCTAATAACTGTTCATCTTACTATGCCTAGCTTGTCCACCTCTGATTAGTAAGGTCTATAATTCTGTGGTGGTGTGTTCGATTACCCTGCTATATAAGGGTAATTCAAGCACATTTTCTGAAGACGAGCATCTTGATTATTGCCGTTAAAAATCACACGGCTTACAGTGGTAATGTCCATCTTGCTGTTTGTGTAGCTTGCCAAATGCACGTCATTGAGAGTCACGGAGATCTCATTAACAGCAACAGGACAGAGCAAAAAATTCAGAGTTTCTCCAACAGTACTCTGAACATTGGGCACGAGGACCCTAGTCGATGGATCCCAAGATTCACCTGCTAATTTCGTGTTGAGGAGCAAAGTATCTCGCTCCGATGCATAGTTCACCCGGTAGTCGCAATGAAGCACTACATCACCTGCCTCTGATGCAAGATTGACTGTTGCTCTAGCAGCAGGTGCAGTGTAGTGAACCTCAGCACAATCTCCAACAGAAAAGTCTTCCACATCAATGTGGCCGCTAGCAGCATGTGATAGGTAGTTTTGGGTCCCAATCAAGGCCACAGCGAAGAGGAAAATAACCACTGAGGTTGTCATTCTGTCTTGACTCTGCAGGTTGCTAGGCTGCAATAAGCAAAATTGAATTCATATATATATATATATATAGTGCAGTTATCACATTCAACAAAAGTATATAAAAACTATACAAACAACTTGTTAAAAGTCAACTACCAGTACTGTACTGGGTGTATGCATATAGCACAGTGTTAGTCACCTGGCAGCTTATTTGAGAAAAGTAAGTGTTGGTCAGAATCTGCTACTTTTATACTGGAGCTCACCAGAGGAAGGTCATACATTGACCTGGACATGTGGAACTACATTCATAGATATGCATGCATGCACATGTGCACCAATCATACGTAACACCATGCAGTACGTACTCATTAGACACAGTATAACAATTATATAAATTAGGTAGAAAGGCAATTCTATGTATCCTGCCAGTCATATCACTCTAAAATCATGTAAGTACCTGGACACTTCAGTTCCAATTGATATTATAATATATAATTATATAATTTACATACAGTGCAAGTTGCAATATATACCACTCATTTCGAAAATTAAATAAATAATATAATATAATTCCTGGCAGGAACGGTGGCAGTGGCAGAGAAGCACTGACCGGGGAAGTGATACTGAGGGAAATTGTTGAGTTTTAAATTAGACAGAATTTTAATTAGGCCTTGCAGGCCCTGCAAATTGCATGCAAAATGCTAATATAAAGTCCCATAGGATAGCACATAATGTATTGAGCATTTATACTGATAGATAACATAAATAATTCTATGAAATGTTGCCGCAGTGTCATGAAACTGAGAGGACATGCCAACTGGTCCATAAGCCCTTGTCATTAGTGGGATTTTGTAATTAGCAGTTGTACAGCCCAGATAAACACATAAACATATAATACAGATATTACAGAAATCTCTATAATTAAATATATACAGTACACTACTTAGTTACAGTACTGGGAGTAAGCTAGTTTATATATTACCTGTTATATTACCTGTTATATTACCTGTTATATTACCTGTTATATTACCTGTTATAAGTACACTGCTAACAATACTAGACATATATAATATTACAGAATTACATTCAATGTGAATGCTCAATGTTGTGCTATATAGCTAGCTAGGCATATTTTTAGTAGCGTTAGCACACCGATATCACCATGAGGTAAATGGATATTGTTTCTTCAATGCTTACACTGTAACATGTCTATATATACAGCCACTATATTAATATATTGCATGCCACCAATCTATATATATATCTATGCATGCATAGTTATATGTACTTAGACAAGCAGACATATGCATAAATTCACTTGGAAATGATAAAAAGCACAGCAATACTGCAACTTATATTGGAGCTCACCAGAGGAAGTTCATACATTGACCTACACATGTGGAACTACATTCATAGATATGCATGCATGCACATGTGCACCAATCATACGTAACACCATGCAGTACGTACTCATTAGACACAGTATAACAAAATTAATATATAAATTATGTAGAAAGGCAATTCTATGTATCCTGCCCGTCATATCACTCTAAAATCATGTACGTACCGGGACACTTCAGCTCCAATTGATATTATAATATATAATTATATACATATATAATAATCTATAATTAAATATATACAGTACACTACTTAGTTACAGTACTAGGAGTCAGCTCTGTATATTATATAATACCTGTTATAAGTACACTGCTGATAATACTAGGCATATATAATATACAGAATTACATTCAATGTGCATGCTGAATGTTGTGCTATATAGCTAGCTAGGCTTGTTTAGTAGCGTATGCACACCAGTATACAGGAAATTGTGTACCCCTCTCATCCTGTCACTCTAAACTGAACACGGACACTTTAGTTGCACCCAAAGCAGTGCATAACCATGCATTTTTTGTATAATACAATATAGAGCTATAAATTATATGTGAATATATTACACTGAATGTGCTATATTAGCTAGTAACATGACATTATTTAGGGGTGTATAATTGCAGTGCACTGTCCATGTACTTCATTGTTTTGTATGTTTTACTGATTTTATACCTGCATAATATATAATATATATATAATTGCAATAATTATAATTATTACATGTTTAATGTTTGATGTTCACGTATATCGGTGCTTATATAGTATCTGGACCAATACCTAGCTATGTATCTTGCTGCTATATAGATGTTCCTGCGGTATCCCTTTATTACATACATAATTATTACACACAATTATACATGATCAGTTACACCTTACTATGATGTTATAGGCAAATTACATGCAATTTAATTTAGCTTGTATGGCAAATGCACGCACAAATATGCTGCCACGTGGTTGTTGAATAGTGGACTATTGTTGTTGAACAAGTGAAGCACACTTACATATTTCTTAATGTATTTGTAATACAGTGCTCCATCCAGTGTGACATCATTTTAGGTTTATATAACCACAAGCATGTAATTACGCATACGTGTGCAATTGGGAAACCTCATGCAGTGAAGTAAAGTCTAGTCATTTGCTCGTTAGTAGGAGTGACTTCCTTGTGACTGCTGCACATGATATTAAAACGCATGCAGAATAACTTGAAAAGATTAATAATGCACTGAAACAGATGCAAATACTTACGATTCAACACTATAAACTAGCTGCTATGCTGTATTAAGTGTTGGCCAGAAGCTGCAACCTTTATATTAGAGCCCACCAGAGGAAGGTCATTCATTGACCTAATTACTGTACTCATAGATATGCATGCATGCACATATGCACCAATCATATGTAACACCAGGTAGTACGTACTCATTAGACACAGTATAACAATTATATTTGTAGAAAGGCAATTCTATGTACCCTTCTTGTCCTACATATCACTCTAAAATCATGTACGACCTGGACACTTCAGCTCCTATTGAAATGAATTATATATATACATACATATATATACATATATATATATACACTGCTCAGTTACAGCACAGGGAGTCAGCTACATACATATAATACGAACTCTGCTAACAATACTAGGCAATGACTAGACTTCACTTCACTGTGTGAGGTGTCATACCACAGCCAACACGTATGTGTAATTGCATGCATATTATAATAGAATCAAACTACATTCAATCTGAATGTTGTGTATATAGTTAGGATTGTTTTAGTAACGTATGCACACCGATATCGCCATGAGGTGCATGCGCAGTAAAATCAATATTGTTTCTTCAATGCTTACACTGCAACTGGTCTATACAGCCACTGTATTTGTATATATTGTCTGCCACCAATGTTATATATCTATGCATGCACGGCTATATTATTATTATTATTATTATTATTATTATTATTATTATTATTATTATTATTATTATTATTATGCCGCTGAATTGAAGACCCGTTTGCCCCAGCACTTACAGAGAGCTGCTGAACTGGCCAGTGAGAAGGGTGCCTACAGCTGGGTGACTGCCCTCCCATTTGCTGCCCATGGCTTTGCACTTCACAAAAGTGCTTTTCGCGATGCACTCTGCCTTCGCTACAATTGGACACCTGCCGATCTGCCAAGAGTATGTGTTTGCGGTGCAGTTTTCACCACAGACCATGCTCTGTCATGTCCAACCGGAGGAGTCACAATCATTCGGCACAATGAAGTACGCGACCTCACCGCCAGTCTCCTCACCGAGGTATGCCATGATGTATGCATCGAACCACGCCTGCAACCACTGTCGGGTGAAACACTATCTACTCGCAATGCTACAACTGAGGACAATGCCAGACTGGATGTTGCAGCAAGCGGCTTCTGGGGAGGGAGGTTTGAGAGGGCATTTTTTGATGTGAGGGTTTTTAACCCCTACGCCCCCTCGAACAGAACCCTGCAGACAGCAGCCTGTTATCGGCGGCATGAACGTGAGAAGAGGCGCAAGTATGAAGAACGAATACGCGAAGTGGAGCACGCCTCCTTTGTTCCCCTAGTGTTGTCCTGCACCGGTGACTGCAAGCCGAGAAACACCACTCCACCTACGTACAGCATGGTGATGGAATTGCTTCGTTGCCGCCTCAGCTTTGCCCTCCTGCGATCAGCTATCACATGCCTCAGGAGTGCTAGGTCATCCTTCCACCGCCCAGGCCGCATTGACATGAGCGCTGTGGACCTCGCGATGTCCGAGGGCCGGGTGGAGCGTGATTAACTGATGATTTTCATCTTGGTATTTACTATCCTTTGTTGACTTCATTACTATTTATTCTATTGTAACCAGGTTGTATCTTTTATTTAAATGGTCTGGTTCAGTGCTTGTTATATATTATTATTATTATTATTATTATTATTATTATTATTATTATTATTATTATTATTATTATTATTATATTATATTATATTATATTGCATAATGTAAGGAACAACATAAAATACATATATTATTATTATTATTATTATTATTATTATTATACGTATTTGAGTGCATACGTGCAACGTACAAAACAAGCACTAGGGATTGCTCCCCATGATGCAATGTTCAAAATAACACACACAAAAAACACTACAGAGAATTGTTGACAGTATGTACTTAGAAAAGCAGACATAATATTATGCATGCATAAATTGACTTGGAAATGATTAACGAGCAGTGCAATATGATTAGATATTCACAATGCTATGGACTAGCTGGTGCAGTGATGCAGTGTGTGCACTGATAGCTAGCTACTGCTGCCACAACATCTCCAGATTCTCCTCCTATATTTCGTACTTCATTTGAGCATAGATAGAGTGATATGATTCAGTGTCATCATCACTTCATGCTCCAGAGAGATCACCTTTAACGACCACAATCTCACCTCGAACCTCACTAGTCTGGCTCGCTAGACCCAACTTCCCCCCCTTTAGAGGGCTTTGGCCGCGGCAAGAAGTTGGGTGTACTAGAACCTCACCCTCTAGTATGCCAACTGGGCCCCTAATAAGCGCCTCTGCAAGCATCATTCGCCCTCTGACCCAAACAAAGATGGCGTTAAATGGCAGTGATGTTAGTGGTGGCGCAGGTGCCATGCCAGACGGCTACATCCCTCCCAACATCACCCCGAAGTGCACCTGGAAGCTTGGAAATAGTAGTAGTACAAAACGTAATGCTGTCAAATAGCTACAGCTTACAGGTCACCTGACAACTGCAGTTCACTGGAGGAAGCGTTGGCCATGCAGTAGTTGCATGCAACATTTATATGATATGCACATGTACACACATTTGTGTGTGTCAAGTAGTTGTTGAATACTATACATGTAATACTACATGCAGTGCTCCACTTGTGACATTATATTACCACATGTATGTAATTACGCATACATAATTATGCAGTTGCTGTGTTACCTCATGCAGTGAAGTGATGTTCATTTGCTCATTGATAGGAGCGACTTGCTCATTGCTGTTGCACATGATATTAAAACACATGCAGAAATTAACTTGAAAATGATTAATAATGCGCAATGAAAGTGATGCAAATACTTATATTCCATACTATAATGTACTTGCTATTTATACTATATTAAGTCTGATCAATATGGAAGAATAGTTACAGCTTACAGCTACTACTTGTTCACCTTCCTATGCCCAGCTCATCCACCTCTGATTTTTAAGTTCTATTCTATATTTCGATGTGATGTGTGCGGTTGGTATGCCAGACTGCTACATGCCTCCCAACATCACCCCAAAGTGCACCTGGAAGCTTGGAAAGCGGAATGTTGAGTGTCCCCATCCAGTGGATGCGCCGAAGTGAGTATGCGCGATAATGATGGACTGTTGTGTGTTCTCGCAGAGTAGGAGTAGTTTATTTCCAAAGGTATTGGACTTGGGTTATGAAGTTGTGTTAGACGTTTGATGAATGAGGTTGAAATGTACCAATGTACATACGTACGTACGTACATGTATTGCAAGAAGAACTGAATACAACGTAACAATAAACATTAGGTACGTAGTAGGTGTATCGTATGTAATTAGGAAAGTCAGGTGTGTCTATGTGCTAATGCATGTGACCTGCGAGTAAAGGAGCCTCCACACACAGGCAAGGTGTTGGGGTGAGTGTGCCAGTCAAGTGATGTGTGTGTGTCCTCATCTATTGCACACACAGAAACAAGCTACCTCGGAAGACAGCCATCCTCCCGAACGTCCTCCACTGCATTGGGCAGACGCCAATGGTCAGGTTGGACAAGATTGCAAGGATGGAGGGACTGCAATGTGAGCTGTGTAAGCCCTGAACACTGACACTCACAGCACACACATGTGGTAAATGACCCTGGTTGACTCTAGTCACACACGCCAACCCCTACCTTTGCGCTGCTAGGATTATATAACTACGAATTTAAGAGAGATTGCACAATAATAGCAACACAAAGGTAGGGACTGGCGTAAGGTACTAGGTTGACTGTTGAGTGTGTGTAGGCATTGGGAATGTATACTTCTAGTGCCAAATGATGTCGTCATGGGACTAGCATACAGATGTACGTATGTGCGTACGTATGTATTAGTGAATTATTCACACAAATAGTTATTTTAAAGTGTAGCTTGTATAGAAGCTAGAGCCACTTGAGTATACATGCATACGCATGCACTACATCTTGCAACAGTAATGCTGTCAGATACCTACAGCTTACAGGTCACCTGGTAACTTCAGTTCACGGGAGGAAGTGTTGGCCATGCAGTAGTTGCATGCAACATTTATATAACACTCGAGCCACTACAGAAGGCTATTCGTAGGCCTAATTATGTGGACCTGTATTCAATTGAATATTTGTATGTGTGAAGCATGCATGCAGTCATTGCAGTTAAAATTTGATAGCTGTGTTCAATATAATTGTATATATGTGTAGTGTATATAATTATGCATAATTCATGAGAACCAACGATTGCAGTATGTACTGGGTGCTAGAGCATTGTCGTATACAGTGCTCAATTCATTGCTGGCCCTTGCACCCAACGGAGGTGATCTAATCATCATTTGGCCTTGCACAGGTAGGGTTCATTAATTAAGTCAATTGATTATGGGTAGGTCACAACTTGAGCATGTAAATATGCATACATGTGCAGTTAGTATGAATCCTCATGCAGTGAAGTAAAGTCTAGTTATTTGCTCGTTGGTTGGAGTGACTTCCTTGTGACTGCTGCACATGATATCAAAACACATGCAGAAATTAACTTGAAAATGCATGAATTGAAACTGTTGTTACATTCAACACTATAAACTACGTAGCTGCTATGCTATATTAAGTCCATAAGTCTGACCAATATGGAAGAGTACTGCTAATAATTGTTCATCTTCCTATGCCTAGCTTGTCCACCTCTGATTTTTAAGTTCTATCATTCTGTGGTGGTGTGTCCGATGCTGTTAAGGGTAATTCAAGCAGATTTTCTGAACAACAGCATCTTGATCATCATAGTTGTCAAAACTCACACGGCTTACAGTGGTAATGTCCATCTTGCTGTTTGTGTAGTTTGCCAGCTCTTTACCATTGAGAGTCACGGAGATCTCATTAACAGCCACAGGACAGAGCACGAACTTCAGAGTTGTTCCAACAGTATTCTGGACATCGGGCACGAGGACCCTAGTTGATGGATTCCAAGGTTTACCTGCTAATTTTGTGTTGAGGAGCAAAGTATCTACCTGCGATGAATACTTCACACGGTAGGCACAATGAAGCACTCTGTCACCGTCTGCTGATTCCAGACTGATTGATGCTCTAACAGTAGGTGCAGTGTAGTGAACCTCAGCACAATATCCAACAGCAAAGTCTTCCACATCAATGTGGCTGCTAGCAGCATGTGATAGGTAGTTTTGGGTTCCAATCAAGGCCACAGCAAAGAGGAAAATGACCAGTGAGGTTGTCATTCTGTCTTGACTTTGTAGGTTGCTAGTCTGCAATAAACAAAAATGAATTCATATAATTATATAGTGCAGTTATCACATTCATTAAATGTATTATAATAACTATACACACAACTCACTAAACGTCAACTACCAGTACTGTACTGGGTGTATGCATATGGCACAGTGTTGGTCACCTGGCAGCTGTGAATGAGATAAAGTGTACGTTGGCCAGAAGCTGCAACTTTTATATTAGAGCTCATAAGGCAAAAAGAAATCTAAAAATAGCTGTATGTATAATGTACAATTGTGCTACTAGAGCAGAAAGTAATTGTGCTGGTGTGGTCTTGCCCTGTGGTGCGCTCGGAGCCATGCGCGGTACAACAATAACTGTAATCTACTGAAACCACAAATTTCCTAGAGGAAACATAGCAATTAAGTTAAAGTGTGTTCTTTGCAAACAGGAAATTGTGTACCCCTCTCATCCTGTCACTCTGAACTGAACACGGACACTTTAGTTGCATCCAAAGCAGTGCATAACCATGCATTATTTGTATAATACATTAGAGCTATATATGTGAATATATTATACTGAATGTGCTATATTAGCTAGTAACATGACATTATTTAGGGGTGTATATAAATGCAGTGCAGTGTCCATGTACTTCATTGTTTTGTATGCTTTACTGATTTTATGCCTGCAAATATATATATATATAATTGCAATATATTACATGTTAATGTTTGATGTTCATGTATATCAGTGCTTATATAGTATCTGGACCAATACCTAGCTATCTTGCTGCTATATAGATGTTCCTGCGGTATTCCTTTATTACATACACAATCAGTTACACCTTACTATGATGTTATAGGCAAATTACATGCAATTTAATTTATCTTGTATGGCAAATGCACGCACAAATATGCTACCACGTGGTTGTTGAATAGTGGACTATTGTTGCTGAACAAGTGAAGCACACTTACATATTTCTTAATGTATTTGTAATACAGTGCTCCATCCAGTGTGACATCATTTTAGGTTTGTATAACCACAAGCATGTAATTACGCATACGTGTGCAATTGGGAAACCTCATGCAGTGAAGTAAAGTCTAGTCATTTGCTCGTTAGTAGGAGTGACTTCCTTTTGACTGCTGCACATGATATTAATAGTGACTGTATAATAGTTGCAGTGTAAACATCGAAGAAACAAAATCAATTTTACTGCGCATGCACCTCATGGCGATATCGGTGTGCATACGATACTAAAACAATCCTAGCTATAACATGTCCAAGTTTATCAACTACACAGCTTTGAAAGTAGCGACTGGAGAGAAAGAACCACGACCCGGGGCCTGAACTCATAGCCTACACCCTAACGCGGAGCTTCAGCCATGCAAGCCACCGGTGTGGCCACGATTCTTCGTCCCCAATCGCCATATATATACGGTCATGGGCGCCGCAATGCTGCGACCACTTATATAGAACCCATGCCTTGAGGATCTGTGCGATGGTATGCTCAACAGGCAGCTAGCATGTGTATGTGCATGCAGCCCGTGAGCCAGAGGTGGATGATGGTGCACCGTTCCTAATCTCTATACATTGTCAGTAAGTGTTATGCAAGCTGGTGGTGTGTAACATGTCCAAGTTTATCAACTACACAGCTTTGAAAGTAGCGACTGGAGAAAATTAAAGAACCACGACCCGGGGCCTGAACTCGTAGCCTACACCCTAACGCGGAGCTTCAGCCATGCAAGCCACCCGTGTGGCCACGATTCTTCGTCCCCAATCGCCATATATCGTTTGCTGCGTGTTCAATTTGTGGCTTGCCGACTTTCTATCTTCACAACGCTGCCGAGGACAATTGGCAGGAGTAACGCCATGCAAGCTTGGTGAGGGCGTGAATCCTCTCTTCTTAGGCTTGCTAGCTGTGTTTCGCATAGAAAATCTCAGCACGCAGTGAAAGCCTCTAGCTACAATTGTCTCCAGTGGCGCGCTGTTGGTACTCGAACGAATCTTTTTCTGCCTCGGCCAAACATCTGCTACTGTGCCCCTCTGGGCTGTGTGTGTGTGGTGTGTGTGTGTGTGTGTGTGTGTGAGTGTGTGTGTGTGTGTGTGTTTGTGTGTGTGCATGTGTGCATGTGTGTGTGTCAATACCTTCTGATTGTGTTTCTGTCTTCAAGCAAGAAACACACTATGTGGCTAGGTATGAATAGCAGGATTGTTTGGTGCAGCTCCGAATGAGCAAAGGAAAGAAAGAAATAATTGCACAGTCTGTTTGTGTCTGTGTTCCCTTGCATGAGTGAAGCTATGTGCATGCCAATGCTTTCTGTATGGGCAAGTTTGAACAAATTGTCATGTACCTGACTTGTGACTGAGTCAGCAAGTAGTTTGAGTTGGGGCAGCATTTATGGTTTCCGTAGATTACTGTTATTGTTGTACTGCGCATGGCTCCGAGTGCACCAGAGGGCAAGACCACACCAACACAATTACTTACTGGTCTAGTAGCACAATTGTACATTATACATACAGCTATTTTTAGATCTCCTTATAATTTGCCTTATGAGCTCTACTATAAAAGTTGCAGCTTCTGGCCAACACTTTATCCCATTCACAGCTGCCAGGTGACCAACACTGCGCCATATGCATACACCCAGTACAGTACTGGTAGTTGACGTTTAGTGAGTTATTATATACATTTGTGTGTATAGTTATTATATATACATTTGCTATATTATATGAATTCACTGTTGTTTATTGCAGACTAGCAACCTACAGAGTCTAGACAGAATGACAACCTCAGTGGTCATTTTCTTCTTCGCTGTGGCCTTGATTGGGACCCAAAACTACCTATCACATGCTGCTACCAGCCACATTGATGTGGAAGACTTTCTTCACTCCTACTAACGAGCAAATGACTAGACTTCACTTCACCGCATGAGGTTTACCAGAGCCAACTGCACACGTATGCATAATTACATACATGTGGTAATATATATAAACGTATAATGATGTCACACGTGGAGCACTGTAGTGTTGCAAATATATAGTATTCAACAACAAAACACACACACATGTGCGTACATATCATATGCACATACATGTTACACACTGAATAACCCTACACTGTTTATATGTACGTACATACAAGGGGAATATAAATGTTTCGACCAAAACCAGTGGAGATGTGGGGATGGTGCCTTGTCCGATACAATAACTGCATGAAAGCATAACCTGGTGGAAAAGTATAGGAAAAGGAGGCTTAAGCCATGACATCCTAACAACCCCAGTCAACTCAGAAGAAGACAAAATGTGAAAAATGTCATGGACGTTTTCTATGCGCTGGTATGTGTGCTTTCGTGTGAAAGAACGGTTATCATTGTCTTCTGTATAGTGCACACTTTTGCCTCCACTGTACATGTTCCATTTGCCAGTTTCCACTCTGTAGAACGCTAGAGCTGGTTTTCCATTGTATTACGGTATGCAAAAGTCACCATCATCCTTCATAGAGAGCACTACTGTGCTGTCTGATAATGATACTACATCACAGTCTGCATGTTCAACTATAGTATTGTAGCACTGCTTTGGATGCAAAGGGAGTGTCCAGGTATGAAATTTTGAGTGAGAGGATGAGAGGGGTGCACAATTTCCTGGTAGAGAAACGCAAGTTAATTTAAAGTGTTATGTTTCCTGTGGCAAAAGGGCAGTTTTGGTAGATGAATGTTATCGTTGTGCTGTGCATGGCCCCGAGCTTACCACGGGGCAAGACCACATCCACTCACTACAGACTTCTCTAATTAGCACAAGCAATACAGTACAGTACAATGTCCTGGATGGTGTGGTGGCACACAAGGGTTGAGGTAAGGTTTAAGTTAAGGTTTATTGCTTTTTCTTTTCGCCTTTCTCAGCAGTTCAATTTGCCCAAACGATTGGCATGGGAGCTCAGTTGTAACTTACCCATAGTCTTTTAACTTAAAATGGATGGGGACACTCAACGTTCCGCTTTCCAAGCTTCCAGGTGCACTTTGGGGTGATGTTGGGAGGGATGTAGCCGTCTGGCATAGCACCCGCGCCACCACTCACATCGCTGCCGTTTGACGCCAACTTTGTTTGGGTCAGAGGGCGAATGACGCTTGCAGAGGCGCATATTAGCGGCCCGGTTGGCGCACTAGCAGGTGAAGTCCTAGGTGAGATTGTGGTCGTTAAAGTAGATCTCTCGGGAGCATGAAGTGATGATGACACTGACTCCATCTATGCTCAGATGAAGTACAGAATACAGGATGAGGATCCGGAGATGTTGTGGCAGCAGTAGCTATCAGTGTACACACTGCATCGCTGCGCCAGCTAGCTAGTTGTTCACTTTGATTGTGAATGTCTTATCGTATTGCTGTGCTTTTTAGCACTTCCAAGTGAATTCATGCATATGTCTGCTTTTCTAAGTACATATGGCTATGCATGTATAGGCATACGTGATGGTGATATGCAATAATTAATAGTGACTGTATAATAGTTGCAGTGTAAGCATCGAAGAAACAAAATCAATTTTACTGCGCATGCACCTTATGGCGATATCGGTGTGCATACGCTACTAAAACAATCCTAGCTTTATAGCACAACATTGAAGGTAGCTCTCTGATCTATTATATGCATAGTATTGTTAGCAGTGTATTTATTACAGTAACAATTATATACATAGCTGACTCCCAGTGCTGTAACTAAGCAGTGTATTGTATATATATATATAGATATATAATTATATATATATTATAATAGAATTCATTTCAATAGGAGCTGAAGTGTCCAGGTACGTACATGATTTTAGAGTGATATGTAGGGCAAGAAGGTACATCTAATTGCTTTTCTATATAATATATATATATATATATAATTATATATATAATTGTTATACTGTGTCTAATGAGTACGTACTGCCTGGTGTTACATATGATTGGTGCACATGTGCATGCATGCATATCTATGAGTATGGTTCCACATAATTAGGTCAATGAATGACCTTCCTCTGGCGAGCTCTAGTATAAACGTTGTAGCTTCTGGCCAACACTTACTTTTTTCTAATAATCTGCCAGGTGACCAACACTGTACTACATGTATATGCACTCATACTGGTATAATTATAGTTGAGTGTTAGTGAGTTGTGTGTATAGTTTTTATATACTTTTGCTAAATGTGATAACTGCACTATGTATGAATTCATTATCTTTATTGCAGACTAGCTACCTACAGAGTCAAGACAGAATGACAACCTCAGTAGCCATCTTCCTCTTCGTTGTGGCCTTGATTGGGACCCAAAACTACCTATCACATGCTGCTACCAGCTACATTGATGTGAAAGACTTTGCTGTTGGAGATTGTGCTGAAGTTCACTACACTGCACCTACTGCTAGAGCAACAGTCAATCTGGAATCGGCAGACGGTGGTAGAGTGCTTCATTGCGACTACCGTGTGAAGTATTCATCGCAGGTAGATACTTTGCTCCTCAACACAAAATTAGCAGGTGAATCTTGGGATCCATCGACTAGGGTCCTCGTGCCCGATGTCCAGAATACTGTTGGAACAACTTTGAAGTTCGTGCTCCGTTAATGAGATCTCTGTTTGTCTCAATGGCAAGCAGCTGGCAAGCTACACAAACAGCAAGATGGACATTACCACTGTAAGCCGTGTGAATTTTAACAACTATGATGATCAAGATGCTGTTGTTCAGAAAATGTGCTTGAATTACCCTTAACACCATCGGACACACCACCATAGAATGATAGAACTTACTAATCAGAGGTGGACAAGCTAGGCATAGTAAGATGAACAGTTATTAGCAGTACTCTCCATATTGGTCAGACATATGGACTTAATATAGTATAGCAGCTTTTATAGCGTTGAGTGTAAGCATTTGCATCTGTTTCAATGCATTATTCATCGTTTTCAAGTTAATTTCTGCATGTGTTTTAATATCATGTGCAGCAGTCACAAGGAAGTCACTCCTACTAACGAGCAAATGAACGTCACTTCACTGCATGAGGTATCACACCAACTTTAAAATTATGTATGCGTAATTACATACATGAGGTAATATAATCTTTATACATATACTGTGTATACTGCACATGTATGCATAAATACATACATAATATAAACCTAAAATGATGTCACATGTGGAGCACTGTATTACAAATACATTAAGAAGTATATAATTGTGCTTCACTTGTTCAACTACACTAGTTAGAAAGCTTGTACACTAGTCCACTATTCAACAACCACGTGGCAGCATATTTGTGCGTACATATGCCATACAAGATAAATTGCATGTATTTTGCCTATAACATCATATAATTATAGTAAGGTGTAACTAATCGTGTATATAATAAAGGATACTGCATGAACATCGATAGCAGCAAGATAGCTAAGCAAGGTATTAGTCCAGATATTAGCTATATATAATATTATGTATACAAGCACTGAAATACATGAACATCAAACATTAAGCATTTTTGTAATATATTGCAATTATTTATATATTATGCAGGTATAAAATCAGTAAAACATACAAAACAAAGAAGGACAGTGCATACACCCTCAAAATAATATTAATATAGCACATTCAGTATAATATATTCACATATATAGCTCTAATGTATTATACAAAAAATGCATGGTTATGCACTGCTTTGGATGCAACTAAAGTGTCCGTGTTCAGTTCAGAGTGACAGGATGAGAGGGGTACACAATTTCCTGTTTACAAAGAACACACTTTAACTTAATTGTTATCTTTCCTCTAGGAAATTTGCGGTTTCAATAGATTACTGTTATTGTTGTACCGCGCATGGCTCCGAGCGCACCACAGGGCAAGACCACACCAGCACAATTACGTACTGCTCTAGTAGCACAATTGTACATTATACATACAGCTATATTTAGATCTCCTTTTGCCTTATGAGATCTAATATAAAAGTTGCAGCTTCTGGCCAACACTTAATCCCATTCACAGCTGCCAGGTGATCAACACTGTGCCATATGCATACACCCAGTACAGTATACGACAATGCTCTAGCGCCCAGTACATACTGCAAACGTTGGTTCTCATGAATTATGCATAATTATATACAGTACACATACAATTATTATATAAGTATAATATGTAGAGCTTAAAGGCGTGCCCACATGCATTGGGGGTTGAACACAGCTATCAAAATGTATCTGCAGTGACTACATGCATGCTTCACACAGCCAAATATTCAATTGAATACAGGTCCACATAATTAGGTTTACGAATAGCCTTCTGTAGTGGCTCGAGTGTTATACAAATGTTGCATGCAGCAACTGCATGGCCAACACTTCCTCCTGTGAACTGAAGTTGCCAGGTGACCTGTAAGCTGTAGCTATCTGACAGCATTACTTTTGCAAGATGTAGTGTGTACGTATGCATGCATGTACGTATACTCAAGTGACTCTAGCTACTATACAAGCAAGTACCCATTAAAATAACTATTTGGGTGAATAATTCACTAATACATAAGCACATATGTACGTGCACATATGTATGTACATCTGTATGCTAGTCTCACGATGACTTCCCCTTTTCCTATTGCACAACACACTCTGATTGATTGGTGAGTCCCAAATCTCTGCGGTGATAGTTGTCGCTTGGCTCATAACAGCTAGCCTAAGCCTGTCATTTGGCACTAGAAGTAATCACTCCCAATGCCTACACACACTCAACAGTCAACCTATGTAGTAACCTACGCCAGTCCCTACCTTTGTGTTGCTATAATTGTGCAATCTCTCTTAAATTCGCAGTTATATAATCCTAGCAGCGCAAAGATAGCGGTTGGCGTGAGACTCAAGTTAACCAGGGTCAATTACCCCATGTGTGTGCTGTGAGTGTCAGTGTTCAGGGCTTACACAGCTCACATTGCAGTCCCTCCATCCTTGCAATCTTGTCCAACCTGACCATTGGCGTCTGCCCAATGCAGTGGAGGACGTTCTGGAGGATGGCTGTCTTCCGAGGTAGCTTGTTTCTGTGTGTGCAATAGATGAGGACACACACACATCACTGGCACACTCACCCCAACACCTTGCCTGTGTGTGGTGCTCCTTTATTAGAGTAGCTATCAGTGCACACACTGCATCACTGCGCCAGCTAGTCCATAGCATTGTGAATATCTAATCATATTGCACTGCTTGTTAATCATTTCCAAGTCAATTTATGCATGCATATGTCTGCTTTTCTAAGTATAAATACGGTCAACAATTTTCTGTCGTGTTTTTTGTGTGTGCTTTTTGAACAGTGCCTCATGGGGAGCAATCCCTAGTGCTTGTTTTGTACGTTGCACGTGTGCACTCAAATAATAATAATAACAATAATATAGCCGTGCATGCATAGATATATAACATTGGTGGCATGCAATATATACAAACATAGTGGCTGTATAGACCAGTTGCAGTGTAAGCATTGAAGAAACAATATTGATTTTACTGTACATGCTGTACACTTTACTGTGCATGCACCTCATGGCGATATCGGTGTGCATACGCTACTAAAACAATCCTAGCTATAATATTATAGCACAACATTGAATGTAGTTTGATTCTATTATCTGCCTAGTATTGTAAGCAGTGTTCTTATTACAGGTATTATATGTATGTAGCTGACTCCCAGTACTGTAACTAAGCAGTGTATATATATAATTATATGTATATATATATTATAATGCAATTCATTTCAATAGGAGCTGAAGTGTCCAGGTATGTACATGATTTTAGAGTGATATGTAGGACGAGAAGGGTACATAGAATTGCCTTCCTATAATTATAGGTATTATATATAATTGTTATACTGTGTCTAATGAGTACGTACTACCTGACATTACATGATTGGTGCACATGTGCATGCATGCACATCTATGAGTACAGTTCCACTTAATTAGGTCAACGAATGACCTTCCTCTGGCGAGCTCTAGTATAAAAGTAGCAGATTCTGACCAACACTTACTTTTTTTTCAAACAAGCTGCCAGGTGACTAACACTGCGCTATATGCATACACCCAGTACAATACCAGTAGTTGACTTTTAACAAGTTGTGTGTATAGTTTTATATACTTTTGTTGAATGTGATAACTGCACTATGTATAATTCATTTTTGTTTACTGCAGACTAGCAACCTACAGAGTCAAGACAAAATGACAACCTCAGTGGTCACTTTCTTCTTTGCTGTGGCCTTGATTGGGACACAAAACTACCTATCACATGCTGATAGCTACATTGGTTTGGAAGACTTTTCTGTTGGAGATTGTGCTGAGGTTCACTACACTGCGCCTGCTGTTAGAGCAGCAGTCAATCTGGTTTCAGAGGCAGATGATATAGTGCTTCATTGCGACTACCGTGTGCAGGTAGGACCACTGAAGGATACTTTGCTCCTCAACACAAAATTAGCAGGTGAATCTTGGGATATATCGACTAGGGTCCTCGTGCCCGATGTCCAGAGTACTGTTGGAAAAACTCTGAGGTTCTTGTTCTGTCCTGTGGCTGTTAATGAGATCTCCGTGACTCTCAATGACAAGCTATTGGCAAGCTACACAAACAGCAAGATGGACATTACCACTGTAAGCCGTGTAGCGTTTTATGGCAATAATCAAGATGCTGTTCTTCAGAAAATGTGCTTGAATTACCCTTAACAGCATCGGACACACCACCACAGAATGATAGAACTTACTAATCAGAGGTGGACAAGCTAGGCATAGGAAGATGAACAATTATTAGCAGTACTCTTCCATATTGGTCAGACTTATGGACTTAATATAGCATAGTAGCTAGTTTATAGCGTTGATCGTAAGTATTTGCATCTGTTTCAGTGCATTATTAATCATTTTCAAGTTATTCTGCATGTGTTTTAATTAATTATTGCATGTCACCATAACGTATACCTATGCATGCATAGCCATACGTATGTACTTAGAAAAGCAGACATATGCATAAATTCACTTGGAAATGATAAAAAGCACAGCAATACGATAAGACATTCACAATCAAAGCGAACAACTAGCTAGCTGGCGCAGTGATGCAGTGTGTACACTGATAGCTACTGCTGCCACAACATCCCCGGATCCTCATCCTGTATTCTGTACTTCATCTGAGCATAGATGGAGTCGGTGTCATCATCACTTCATCCTCCCGAGAGATCTACTTTAACGACCACAATCTCACCTAGGACCTCACCTGCTATTACGCCAACTGGGCTGCTAATAAGCGGCTCTGCAAGCGTCATTTGCCCCTCTGACCCAAACAAAGTTGGCGTCAAACGGCAGCGATGTGAGTGGTGGCGCGGGTGCTATGCCAGACGGCTACATCCCTCCCAACATCACCCCAAAGTGCACCTGGAAGCTTGGAAAGCAGAACGTTGAGTGTCCCCATACATTTTAAGTTAAAAGACTATGGGTAAGTTACAACTAAGCTCCCATGCCAATCGTTTGGGCAAATTGAACTGCTGAGAAAGGCGAAAAGAAAAAGCAATAAACCTTAACCTCAACCTTTGTGTGCCACCATACCATCCAGGACATTGTACTGTACTGCATTGCTTGTGTTAATTAGAGAAGTCTGTAGTGAGTGCATGTGGTCTTGCCCCGTGGTAAGCTCGGGGCCATGCACAGCACAACGATAACAGCCATCTACCAAAACTGCCCTTTTCCCAGAGGAAACATAACAATTAAATTAACTTGCGTTTCTCTACCAGGAAATTGTGCACCCCTCTCATCCTCTCACTCAAAATTTCATACCTGGACACTCCCTTTGCATCCAAAGCAGTGCTACAATACTATAGTGGAACATGCAGACTGTGATGTAGTATCATTATCAGACAGCACAGTAGTGCTCTCTATGTAAGGATGATGGTGACTTTTGCATACCGTAATACAATGGAAAACCAGCTCTAGCGTTCTACAGAGTGGAAACTGGCGAATGGAACAGTGGAGGCAAAAGTGTGCACTATACAGAAGACAATGATAACCGTTCTTTCACACGAAAGCACACATACCAGCGCATAGAAAACATCCATGACATTTTTCACATTTTGTCTTCTTCTGAGTTGACTGGGGTTGTTAGGATGTCATGGCTTAAGCCTCCTTTTCCTATACTTTTCCACCAGGTTATGCTTTCATGCAGTTATTGTATCGGACAAGGCACCATCCCCACATCTCCACTGGTTTTGGTCGATTTTACGGCCACACGTTTATATATATTACCACATGTATGTAATTATGCATACGTGTGCAGTTGGCTCTGGTAAACCTCATGCGGTGAAGTGAAGTCTAGTCATTTGCTCGTTAGTAGGAGTGACTTCCTTGTGACTGTTGTGCATGATATAAAAACACATGCAGAAATTAACTAGGAAATGATTAATAATGCACTGAAACAGATGCAAATAGTTACATTCAACGCTATAAACTAGCTGCTATGCTGTATTAAGTCCATATGTCTGACTAATATGGAAGAGTACTGCTACTAATTGTTCATCTTGCTATGCCTATGCCTATGCCTAGCTTGTCCACCTCTGATTAGTAAGTTCTATAAATCTGTGGTGGTGTGTCCGATGCTGTTAAGGGTAATTCAAGCACATTTTCTGAAGAACAGCATCTTGATCATAGTTGTTAAAACTCACACGGCTTACAGTGGTAATGTCCATCTTGCTGTTTGTGTAGCTTGCCAGTTCTTTACCATTGAGAGTCACGGAGATCTCATTAACAGCCACAGGACAGAGCACGAACTTCAAAGTTGTTCCAACAGTACTCTGGACATCGGGCACGAGGACCCTAGTCGATGGATTCCAAGATTCGCCTGCTAATTTTGTGTTGAGGAGCAAAGTATCTACCTGCGATGAATAGTTCACACGGTAGTCGCAATGAAGCACTCTACCACCGTCTGCCGATTCCAGATTGATTGTTGCTCTAGCAGCAGGTGCAGTGTAGTGAACTTCAGCACAATCTCCAACAGAAAAGTCTTCCACATCAATGTGGCTGGTAGCAGCATGTGATAGGTAGTTTTGGGTCCCAATCAAGGCCACAGCGAAAAAGAAAATGACCACTGAGGTTGTCATTCTGTCTTGACTCTGTAGGTTGCTAGTCTGCAATAAACAACAGTGAATTCATATAATATAGCAAATGTATATAATAACTATACACACAAATGTATATAATAACTCACTAAACGTCAACTACCAGTACTATACTGGGTGTATGCATATAGCGCAGTGTTTGTCACCTGGCAGCTGTGAATGGGATAAAGTGTTGGCCAGAAGCTGCAACTTTTATAGTAGAGCTCATAAGGCAAATTATAAGGAAATCTAAAAATAGCTGTATGTATAATGTACAATTGTGCTACTAGAGCAGTAAGTAATTGTGTTGGTGTGGTCTTGCCCTGTGGTGCACTCGGAGCCATGCGCAGTACAACAATAACAGTAATCTACGGAAACCACAAATTTCCTAGAGGAAACATAACAATTAAGCTAAAGTGTGTTCTTGCAAACAGGAAATTGTGTACCCCTCTCATCCTGTCACTCTAAACTGAACACCAACACTTTAGTTGCATCCAAAGCAGTGCATAACCATGCATTTTTTGTATAATACATTAGAGCTATATATGTGAATATATTATACTGAATGTGCTATATTAGCTAGCACCATAATAATTATTATTTTGAGGGTGTTCATGACATTATTTAGGGGTGTATATAAATGGAGTACACTGTCCATGTACTTCTTTGTTTTGTATGCTTTACTGATTTTATACCTGCATAATATATATAATATTATAATTGCAATATATTACATGTTTAATGTTTGATGACAAAGGCAGTAATCACTGGATATTACGCCAACCTGACCAGGTCAGTAACAAGTATTTCGAGTTAAAAAACTCGTGGGGCTGCCGCCCCAACTCGAACTACTTGCTGACTCAGTCACAAGTCAGGTACATGACAATTTGTTCAAACTTGCCCATACAGAAAGCATTGGCATGCACATAGCTTCACTCATGCAAGGGAACACAGACACAAACAGACTGTGCAATTATTTCTTTCTTTCCTTTGCTCATTCGGAGCTGCACCAAACAATCCTGCTATTCATACCTAGCCACATAGTGTGTTTCTTGCTTGAAGACAGAAACACAATCAGAAGGTATTGACACACACACATGCACACATGCACACACACAAACACACACACACACACACACACACACACACACACACACACACACACACACACCACACACACACAGCCCAGAGGGACACAGTAGCAGATGTTTGGCCGAGGCAGAAAAAGATTCGTTCGAGTACCAACAGCGCGCCACTGGAGACAATTGTAGCTAGAGGCTTTCACTGCGTGCTGAGATTTTCAATGCGAAACACAGCTGGCAAGCCTAAGAAGAGAGGATTCACGCCCTCACCAAGCTTGGCGTTACTCCTGCCAATTGTCCTCGGCAGCGTTGTGAAGATAGAAAGTCGGCAAGCCACAAATTGAACACGCAGCAAACGATATATGGCGATTGGGGACGAAGAATCGTGGCCACACCGGTGGCTTGCATGGCTGAAGCTCCGCCTTAGGGTGTAGGCTATGAGTTCAGGCCCCGGGTCGTGGTTCTTTCTCTCCAGTCGCTACTTTCAAAGCTGTGTAGTTGATAAACTTGGACATGTTATAGCTAGGATTGTTTTAGTAGCGTATGCACACCGATATCGCCATGAGGTGCATGCGTAGTAAAATTGATTTTGTTTCTTCGATGTTTACACTGCAACTATTATACAGTCACTATTAATTATTGCATGTCACCATAACGTATACCTATGCATGCATAGCCATACGTATGTACTTAGAAAAGCAGACATATGCATAAATTCACTTGGAAATGATAAAAAGCACAGCAATACGATAAGACATTCACAATCAAAGCGAACAACTAGCTAGCTGGCGCAGTGATGCAGTGTGTACACTGATAGCTACTGCTGCCACAACATCTACGGATCCTCATCCTGTATTCTGTACTTCATCTGAGCATAGATGGAGTCGGTGTCATCATCACTTCATCCTCCCGAGAGATCTACTTTAACGACCACAATCTCACCTAGGACCTCACCTGCTATTACGCCAACTGGGCTGGTAATAAACGGCTCTGCAAGCGTCATTTGCCCCTCTGACCCAAACAAAGTTGGCGTCAAACGGCAGCGATGTGAGTGGTGGCGCGGGTGCTATGCCAGACGGCTACATCCCTCCCAACATCACCCCAAAGTGCACCTGGAAGCTTGGAAAGCAGAACGTTGAGTGTCCCCATACATTTTAAGTTAAAAGACTATGGGTAAGTTACAACTAAGCTCCCATGCCAATCGTTTGGGCAAATTGAACTGCTGAGAAAGGCGAAAAGAAAAAGCAATAAACCTTAACTTAAACCTTACCTCAACCTTTGTGTGCCACCACACCATCCAGGACATTGTACTGTACTGTATTGCTTGTGTTAATTAGAGAAGTCTGTAGTGAGTGGATGTGGTCTTGCCCCGTGGTAAGCTCGGGGCCATGCACAGCACAACGATAACAGCCATCTACCAAAACTGCCCTTTTCCCAGAGGAAACATAACAATTAAATTAACTTGCGTTTCTCTACCAGGAAATTGTGCACCCCTCTCATCCTCTCACTCAAAATTTCATACCTGGACACTCCCTTTGCATCCAAAGCAGTGCTACAATACTATAGTGGAACATGCAGACTGTGATGTAGTATCATTATCAGACAGCACGGTAGTGCTCTCTATGTAAGGATGATGGTGACTTTTGCATACCGTAATACAATGGAAAACCAGCTCTAGCGTTCTACAGAGTGGAAACTGGCGAATGGAACAGTGGAGGCAAAAGTGTGCACTATACAGAAGACAATGATAACCGTTCTTTCACACGAAAGCACACATACCAGCGCATAGAAAACATCCATGACATTTTTCACATTAATTTTTGTCTTCTTCTGAGTTGACTGGGGTTGTTAGGATGTCATGGCTTAAGCCTCCTTTTCCTATACTTTTCCACCAGGTTATGCTTTCATGCAGTTATTGTATCGGACAAGGCACCATCCCCACATCTCCACTGGTTTTGGTCGAAACATTTATACTCCCCTTGTATAATTATACATATATACAGTGTAGGGTTATTCAGTGTGTAACTTGTATTTGCATATGATATGTACGCACATGTGTACTATATATTTGCAACACTACAGTGCTCCACGTGTGACATCATTATACGTTTATATATATTACCACATGTATGTAATTATGCATACGTGTGCAGTTGACTCTGGTAAACCTCATGCGGTGAAGTGAAGTCTAGTCATTTGCTCGTTAGTAGGAGTGACTTCCTTGTGACTGTTGTGCATGATATAAAAACACATGCAGAAATTAACTAGGAAATGATTAATAATGCACTGAAACAGATGCAAATAGTTACATTCAACGCTATAAACTAGCTGCTATGCTGTATTAAGTCTATATGTCTGACTAATATGGAAGAGTACTGCTACTAATTGTTCATCTTGCTATGCCTATGCCTATGCCTAGCTTGTCCACCTCTGATTAGTAAGTTCTATAAATCTGTGGTGGTGTGTCTGATGCTGCTAAGGGTAATTCAAGCAGATTTTCTGAAGCTTAGCATCTTGATCATGGTTGTTAAAACTCACACGGCTTACAGTGGTAATGTCGATCTTGCTGTTTGTGTAGTTTGCCAGTTCTTTACCATTGAGAGTCACGGAGATCTCATTAACAGCCACAGGACAGAGCACGAACTTCAGAGTTGTTCCAACAGTACTCTGGACATCGGGCACGAGGACCCTAGTTGATGGATCCCAAGATTCACCTGCTAATCTCATGTGGAGGACCAAAGTATCTGGCTTTGATAAATAATTCACACGATAGTCACAATGAAGCACTCTACCACCGTCTGCCGATTCCAGATTAACTGTTGCTCTAGCAGCAGGTGCAGTGTAGTGAACTTCAGCACAATCTCCAACAGAAAAGTCTTCCACATCAATGTGGCTGCTAGCAGCATGTGATAGGTAGTTTTGGGTCCTAATCAAGGCCACAGCGAAGAGGAAAATGACCACTGAGGTTGTCATTCTGTCTTGACTCTGTAGGTTGCTAGTCTGCAATAAAAAATGAATTCATACATAGTGTAGTTATCATATTCAGCAAGAATATATATGGACTATGCACACAACTCACTAAAACTCAACTACTATTACTGCAGTATGAGTGCATATACATATAGCACAGTACCTAGTGTTGGTCACCTGGCGGCTGTGAATGAGATAAAGTGTTGGCCAGAATCTGCAACTCTTATATTAGAGCTCATGAGAAAGGAAATCTAAAAATAGCTATTTAAATTGTGCTACTAGAGCAACAAGTAATTGAATTGGTGTGGTCTTGTCCCGTGGTAAGTTCGTAGCCATGCACTGCACAACAGTAAAAGTAATCTACTAAAACCACAAATTTCCTAGAGGAAACATAACAATTAAGTTAAAGTGTGTTCTTTGTAAAATGGAAATTGTCTCACTCACTGCACACCGACACTTTAGTTGCGTCTAAAGCAGTGCATAGCCATGCATTATTTTGTATAATACATTAGAGCTATATATGTGAATATAGTATACTGAAGGTGCTATATTAGCTAAGACCTTTAAGGTGTATATAAATGCAGTGTCCATGTACTTCTCTGTTTAGCATGCTTTACTGATTTTATTCTTGAAATATATAATTATAATATGTTACAGCCCCTAATGCCAGAGCACGCGCTCTCTTACTTGCCTTAACAGCCAGGGAGTCAGGAGCATGGCTCAATGTTCTGCCCTCATTTCGACACTGGGGCTGCGCATGGATGACAACACAATCAGAGTGGCCACAGGCTTTCAGTTTGGTACTCATCTGTGTAGGCCCCCTTTTGCATCCACTGTTGGGAGAAAGTGGACAATCTTGCTCCACACGGACTGAACTGTCGATGGAGTGAAGGTCGCCATCACAGACATCATGAAGAGAGCCATCACCTCAGCTAAGGTGCCATTCCATTTGGAGCCATCTGGCCTGCACCGAGCAAAAGGAAATATAAAAATAGCTATGTATTATTGTGCTACTAGAGCAGTAGGTAATTGGTGTGGTCTTGCGCCATGGTAAGCTCGGAGCCACGAATTTCCTAGAGGAAACATAACAATTAAGTTAAAGTGTGTTCTTTGCAAACAGGAAATTGTGTACCCCTCTCATCCTGTCACTCTGAACTGAACACGGACACTTTAGTTGCACCCAAAGCAGTGCATAACCATGCATTTTTGTATAATACATTAGAGCTATATATGTGAATATATTATACTGAATGTGCTATATTAGCTAGGACCATAATATTAGTTAAGGTGTAAATAATATAAATGCAGTAACATGACATTATTTAGGGGTGTATATAAATGCAGTGCACTGTCCATGTACTTCTTGTTTTGCATATATATACTTTACTGATTTTATACTTGCACAATGTATAATTGTAAATACATGTTACACATTAATGTTTGATGTTCGTGTATCATATTATATATATAGTGCTTGTATATAATCATATATCTGGACCAATACCTTGCTTTGCTATCTTGCTGTTATATAGATGCATGTTCATGCGGTATCCTTTTTTATATTTATTACTTTATATACACTCCCACATGACACCTCCTCCGCCGACGCTCCTCGACAAACGGGCACCCAAACACCAACTCCTATGGAGGATTTCTCGACGCTCCCGTATGTGAGGCTCTTGAAGAGGCTTCCGCGCGCCTCTCGAGACCAATCGGCGAGAAAGCTGGCCACCATCCTGGATGAAGTGACAGTGGTCAACAGCGCTAGCAGTTGGATGCGCCTATTAAAGTTCCCCAGGCGCTGCCTCCGCGTACCTACAAGAGGTGGTCGACGCTGGAGCCTGGCCAAACACGTGAACCAGCAGTTGGCTGAGGAGAGTGACCCGCCCCCCCCCTGTTTCTTTGGGCCGCAGGAGAGTCAACCCCTCCACCCAGAAGCCCCAAGAGCCGCTGCAGCTGCTGGCCAGAATGGTGTCAGAGAAATTGGAGGAAGGAGACTTCAAGGGAGCTGTACGTTTAACATGCTCCGAGGATACCATTGCAAGTGACAGTGAAGCCACCATCGCTGCTCTGAGATCCAAACACCCAGACCCCCACCCTGAATCCATCTTTCCTGAAGCTCCTAACGGAAGTGCAATGACAGTAAGTGAAGGGGATGTGATGGAGGCGATTCGATCCTTCCCCAAAGGCTCGGCAGGTGGCCCTGATGGCCTCCGCCCACAACATCTCCAGGACATGGTTGGTGCATCGGCGGGTGCTGGGGGTGCTATGCTACTGCAGTCTCTTACCGCTTTCACCAACCTTGTGCTTGCAGGAGACATCCCTGTTGAGACACGGCCTTTCTTCTTTGGAGCTTCCCTCACAGCTTTAAATAAAAAGGATGGAGGGGTAAGACCCATAGCAGTGGGCTGCACCCTTCGTCGCCTTGTAGCAAAGGTGGCCAGCAGGTCAGTTATGGAGAGAATGGGACAGTACCTAGCACCACTACAACTTGGATATGGTACTCCCCTCGGTGCAGAGGCAGCAGTCCACGCTTCTAGATCATACCTTCATCTATTACTGTCTGATCATGTTCTCCTGAAACTTGATTTTAGAAATGCCTTCAATACAGTCAGAGGAGATAAGATTTTAGCAGCTGCTAGAGATATGGTTCCCGAAATTTTCCCCCTCATATTTGCATGCTACTCTGCCCCTTCAACCCTATTCTTTCGAGACACCTCCTTGCTATCTGCTGAGGGTGTTCAGCAGGGTGACCCCCTTGGTCCATTGCTGTTCTGTTTGGTAATCCACCCGTTGGTACTGCAGCTGAGATCAGAGCTTCGCCTCTTTTACCTGGATGATGGCACTTTGGGTGGTCCTGAAGAGGGGGTCCTACGGGACCTTGAGTTTATCGAACGTGAAGCAGCATCTCTGGGCCTTCATTTGAACCGCAGCAAGACAGAACTAGTTTGCACAGAGCAAGGCGGCAAGAAGATCCTGTGTGCTGCCCCTACGCTGTGCAAAGTCCTTCCTGAACAGGCAACCATCCTGGGATCCCCTATTGGCCAGAGGGACTCCATTGACACCTCCCTTGCTGACAAGGCACAGGCCTTGAAGACCACGGGAACAAGATTGAGTCACTTTTCCAAGCACGATGCAATCACCCTCTTGCGCCACTCCATAGCCATCCCAAGGGTAATGTACTTGCTCAGGACTGCCCCATGTTTCTTGTCTCCGCTTCTCAAGTCCTTTGACCTAGAGCTTCGCTCCTGCCTTAGTACCATCCTCAATGTTAACCTGGTCGATGATTCAACCTGGACTCAAGCCACCTTACCCACAGGATCTGGAGGTATTGGGGTCCGCAACACAGCACAGCTTGCACCGTCTGCCTTTTTGGCTTCTGCTGCTGGTTGCATGAGCCTCATTGAACAGATCCTGCCACCCAGGCTGCATGGTACATCCCACCCAGCAGTTGAGGATGCGCTACAGGAGTGGAGAATGGGTCATAGTCATCAGCCACCAGCCTCCCCGGAAAACGTACACCAAAGGTCCTGGGACCAACCTCGTGTCCAAGCTGCCCTTGATAGGCTCCTTGATGCGACCACTGACCAGAAGGACCGTGCAAGGCTCCTGGCAGCCTCAACAAAGGAGTCGGGAGCTTGGCTGAATGCCCCACCGATCTCATCCCTGGATCTCCGTATGGACGACGAAGTGGTTCGCATAGCAGTTGGGCTCCGCCTGGGTGCTCCTCTGTGTCACCCACACTCATGTTGTCACTGTGGTGCCGCGGTGGACAAACGAGCCATCCATGGTCTCAGCTGTTACAAGAGTGAGGGACGCTACTCCCGCCATGCAGCAATCAACAACATCATCAAGCGCTCCCTGGCGGCGGCACAGATCCCTTCAGTGTTGGAGCCTCCAGGGCTTTGCAGGTCAGATGGAAAGAGACCTGATGGGGTGGCGATCATCCCCTGGAAGACAGGTCGTACCCTTGTCTGGGATGCCACATGCACAGATACCTTTGCTGCATCGCATCTAACACTTGCCGCCAGAGAGGCAAGGGCTGTTGCAGCGTTGGCGGAAGAGAGGAAGAGGGCAAAGTACCTGGACTTGGCACAGACACACCACTTCGTTGCGGTAGTTGTGGAGACAACTGGTGCCATGGGCACTGATGCCCTGGACTTCTTTGCAGACGTTGGAAGCCGAGTCAGGGCGGTTTCTAATGAAGCCCAGTCACGTTCTTTCATCCTGCAGCAGGTCTCTGTGGCCTTGCAGCGAGGCAACGCTGCCTCAGTCCTGGGAACCATAGGGTGACCCCTTTAGGTTAGGTATTAGGGTATTAGGTACTTATCATTATTTCTATTAATTTGATGTTAATTACTCAGCTAAGTAGTAATGTTATTACTATATATTCATATACCTGTAGTATTGTACATATACCATATACATTATGATCTGTACATGTTTATATTAGCCATTTATATACATATATATATATATATATATATATATATATATATATATACATGACCAGTTACCCTTACTATGATGTTATAGGGTCATAATACACGCGACATATGTACGCACAAATATGTTGCTACACGGTTGTTGAATAATGGACTATTGCTTGTTGAACAAGTGAAGCATAATTATATATGGTTGTTAATTTATTTGCAATACTACAGTGCTCCATGTGTGACATTATATACATTACCACATGTATGTGAATACGCATACGTATGTATATGTGCATGCGCAGTTAGTATATATATGTGTGCAGTGGTATGACACCTCATGATCACGCAGTGAAGTAAAGTCTAGTCATTTGCTCGTTAGTAGGAGTGACTTCCTTGTGACTGCTGCACATGATATTAAAACACATGCAGAAATTGACTTGAAAATGAGTAATAATGCACTGAAACAGATGCAAATACTTACGATCAACACTATCAACTAGCTGCTAAGCTATATTAAGTCCATAAGTCTGACCAATATGGAAGAGTACTGCTAATAATCTGTTCATCGCTAATAAGCGCCTCTGCTAGCTTGTCCACCTCTGATTAGTAAGTTCTATAATTCTGTGGTGGTGTGTCCGATGCTGCTACATAAGTACACTGCCAACAATACTAGGCATATAATAGAATCAAACTACATTCAATCTGAATGTTGTGCTATATAGCTATATAGGATTGTTTTAGTAGCGTATGCACACCGATATCGGCATGAGGTGCATGCACAGTAAAATCTATATTGTTTCTTCAGTGCTTACACTGCAACTTGTCTATACAGCCACTATATTTGTATATATTGCATGCCACCAATGTTATATATCTATGCATGCATAACTATATGTACTTAGAAAAGCAGACATAAATTAACTCGGAAATGATTAACAAGCAGTGCAATACGATTAGATATTCCATAGACACACTCGTGTGTCTATGGATATTCACAATGCTATGGACTAGCTGGCGCAGTGATGCAGTGTGTGCACTGATAGCCACTGCTGCCACAACATCTCCGGATTCTCCTATGTGTATTCTGTACTTCATCTGAGCATAGATAGAGTGATCTGGGTCAGTGTCATCATCACTTCATACTCCCGAGAGATCAGCTTTAACGACCACAATCTCACCTTGACTCTCCTGCTAGAATATACGCCAATCGGGCCCCTAATAAGCGCCTCCGCAAGCATCATTCGCCCTCTGACCCAAACAAAGATGGCGTCAAACGGCAGCGAGGTTAGTGGTGGCGCGAGTGCCATGCCAGACGGCTACATCCCTCCCAACATCACCCCGAAGTGCACCTGGAAGCTTGGAAAGCGGAATGCGGAGTGTCCCCATCCAGTGGACGCGCCGAAGTGAGTATGCGCGATAATGATGGACTGTTGTGTGTTCTCGCAGAGTAGGAGTAGTTTATTTCCAAAGGTATTGTACTTGGGTTATGAAGTTGTGTTAGACGTTTGATGAATGCGGTTGAAATGTACCAATGTACATACGTACGTACGTACATGTATCGCAAGCTGAATACAACGTAACAATACGTACACGTAGTAGGTGTACACGTATGTAATGAGTAGAAAGTTGGTGTGTCTATGTGCTAATGCATGTGACCTGCGAATAAAGGAGCCGCCACACACAGGCAAGGTGTTGGGGTGAGTGTGCCGGTGATGTGTGTGTGTGTGTCCTCATCTATTGTGCATGCAGAAACAAGCTACCTCGGAAGACAGCCATCCTCCCGAACGTCCTCCACTGCATTGGGCAGACGCCAATGGTCAGGCTGGACAAGATTGCAAGGATGGAGGGACTGCAATGCGAGCTGTGTAAGCCCTGAATACTGACACTCACAGCACACACATGGGGTAAATGACCCTGGTTAACTTGAGTCTCACATGCCAACCCCTACCTTTGCGCTGCTAGGATTACGTAATCGCAATGGTAGGGGAGATTGCACAATAGTAGCAACACGAACGTTGGGACTGGCGTAAGAGACTAGGTTGACTCTTGTGCGTGTAGGCAGGGGCAGTGTTTACTTCTAGTGCCAAATGACAGACTTAGGCTAGCTGTTTTGAGCAAAGCAACGACTATCACCGCAGAGATTTGGGACTCGTCAATCAATCAGAGAGTGTGTTGTGCAATAGGGAAGTCGTCGTGAGACTAGCATACAGATGTACGTATGTGCGTACGTATGTATTAGTGACGTATTCACACAAATAGTTAGTTTAAAGGGTACTTGATTGTGTAGTAGGTAGCTCTTAACTAGCTGTATTCTTCTACATTGGAATCTGCACACCTATGCCTATTTGTGTTTTATGCTGGTTTTCTAAAATTAATATGCTGTTATTTGCTAAATATTGGTAAACTTGCGAAAATTTGAACTGCTTCTGCAGTATGCATACCTATATGGGTGTGTTGTGGTAGTGTTTGACCAACAGATTTAATAGGTTTGGGTACATGCACATGTAGGTATTCCATCAAAGCATTGTTAGAAGTAAGGCACTGAACTGTAATGGAATGAATGGAGTAGGGCTTCCGCACACACATGCACACCTGGCTTGCACAAAAGTGGCTCACACACCTAACATAATCCAATCACGTGTATGGATCCTTTGGTATGCACTAGCTCAAGGAAATTCACAGCAATTCAGATATTTAGGTGACCTATGCAGTGAATTGGTGGCTGTATAGTCGCCGAAACGTTTGAATTATTGTGAAAATCTTTGGACTAATGCATACCAAAAGATCACAGCTCACTCATTTACCTAGCCACTCTACATGTGTTACAGATCTTCTCAGTAGCTGCCAATCAGAACTGTTGGTGTCCCTTCACTACTCTCCCCCTCCCCCTCCCCCTCCCCCTCCCTCTCCCCCGCACTCTTATAGTGGCCAAGTGTGAGTTCTTCAACGCTGGTGGTTCCGTTAAGGACCGCATTGGGCTGAAGATGGTTGAGGATGCTGAGAGCAGTGGACTGCTGAAGGAGGGCGACACCATCATTGAGCCCACATCTGGCAACACTGGTATGCAAGGATATACTGGATAGTATACAAGGATATGCAAGGGTATACTGAATAGTATACGTACAAGATTGGTATGCAACCATACACTGGCTAATGTACAAGATTGGTTCAGGGATATACTGGATAGTCTATAAGGGTATGCAAGGATATACTAGATAGTGTACAAGATTGGTATTCAGGGATATACTGGATAGTAATCCAAATGGTTACATATGCAATGATATACTGCATAGTATCCTAGATTTTCACTATATAGTATACTGCTAGAGTCTAATTGACAATCTTTGGGGCTAGTCGTACATATGTACGTACATACATACATACTTATACTGGAAGTACATCGCTACATGTGGGTATGTATGGGTGAGGTTCAATTGCATGTTGCTGTATTTTTGAGCATGCATAGCCTTACGTGCGTGGACCAGCGTGCTTCCTTCTCCTGTTCCAGTTCATGCTTCATCTGACTCGCCACACACACACACACACTGGTGAGAGGACCACTGCCTTCATGCAACTGCTTTCTCTTCCTTTCACAATAGCAAACTGCAACGCAACTGTTAATGATACTCACTAGCAGGACGTTTCAACCCGGAGGTCTTTGTCAACTGCTTACAAGACAAGGTTTACAACTGTTCATCTTGTAAGAAGTTGACAGCCTGCCTCCATGTCGAAACGTCCTGCTAGTGAGTATTCTTAACAGTTGTGTTGTTGCTCATCAATTCGCTATCGGTATCAGTTCAACAGAACTAAGAGCCTCTACTATGTATGTCACTCCTCTTCTGTATAGGATACACAGATACACTAGGCACACAAATTGGCACACAAATTGGCACACAGGTTACGTACACTGAAATTTGTGACTGTTTAGGCTAGTGTGTATGAACCTCAATCAGGATACACGGTAACAGCTTGGAGGTGGATACAAATGGATGAATCACAGGATTTTCATCCACTTTCAAGCTAGTACTAGATAACTGTGCATCCTACGTACGTACATGCTTCAGCCAGTTGAGAAGCCCTCGCTTCATTCCTCTCCCTTGGCTGCAGGCATTGGGTTGGCCCTCACTGCAGCAGTGAAGGGCTACAAGTGTGTCATTGTGATGCCGGAGAAGATGAGCAATGAGAAGGTGTCGGTGTTGAAGGCACTGGGGGCGGAGATTAGGAGGACACCAACCTCAGCTGCCTACAACACGCCTGGTACGTGTGTGTGTGTGTGTGTGTGTGTGTGTGTGTGTGTGTGTGTGTGTGTTTGTGTGTGTGTGTGTGTGTGTGTGTGTGTGTGTGTGTGTGTGTGTGTGTGTGTGTGTGTGTGTGTGTGTGTGTGTGTGTGTGTGTGTGTGTGTGTGTGTGTGTGTGTGTGTGTGTGTGTGTGTGTGTGTGTGTGTGTGTGTGCATGTTTGTGTGTGTGTGTGTGTGTGTGTGTGTGTGTGTGTGTGTGTTTGTGTGTGTGTGTGTGTGTGTGTGTGTGTTTGTGTGTGTGTGTGTGTGTGTGTGTGTTTGTGTGTGTGTGTGTGTGTGTGTGTGTGTGTGTGTGTGTGTGTGTGTGTGTGTGCGTGTGTGTGTGTTTCGGTCTCAGTTCTAACTGCATTCTGTTGTGATCTGCAATAAGTTAATGAGTTTATTTGGATGACTGAAACTTCCCTTCGAATAAGTATGTATGCGTGTGTATTGGTGTTACTGCAGACATGCATGCATATGCACTTCACACACATTGTCATACAGTCGATTTCTGGTTGCTTTTCCCATCGCCGAAAAACGTAAATCCTAACTGACCAATCAAATGCAAGCTATGCTGAAACGCCGCCGAGTACAATGAATTTGATTGGTCAGTTTGGTTTTTCGTTTTTCCGCGATAGGTCATGCAACCTGAACTCGACTTTACTGTACTGTGTATTGCTTTGCTTAACAACCTCTGACTGTGTATCTTGCAATCATTCTTGTTCTAACAAGAATCTCACATTGGACTTGCCTGGAGACTCAAGAATGTCCTGCCCAACTCGCATATCCTTGACCAGGTGAAATGCACACAGACACACACACACACACACACGAGTGCACACACACATGCACACACACACCCACGAGCGCACACGCACACTCACTGTAGAAGTTTGTTTCTCCTCCCCTTAGTATCGCAATGCCAGTAACCCACTGGCCCACTACGACTTGACAGCCGAAGAGATACTGGAGCAGTGTGAAGGTAATGGGAGTGGAGTGGGGGGTGGAGGGAAGTCTGGAGCCATCATAGCCAGTTCGGTAGCACCAACCTTGACCCTCTGTTTCCCTCCCCTCCCCTCTTCTCCCCTCCCCTTCCCTCCCCTTTTCTCCCCTCCCCTCCCCTTCCAGGCCAGGTTGACATGTTGGTGTGTGGTGCAGGTACAGGAGGGACTATTGCAGGAATTGGTCGGAAGTTCAAGGAGAAGGTGCCTGAGTGTGAGGTGAGTGGGGGAAGGGCACAGACGAAGGTACATACATGCAGCTCACTATTAGCACTGCACTGTTAGTGATAGTCCTCCATCTCCTCCTCTTCCTCCCCTCTCCTCCTCCCCTCCCCTCCCCTCCCCTCCCCCATAGATTGTTGGTGTTGATCCTGTCGGTTCTGTTCTGGCTCGACCTCCAGAGCTGAACACAAAAGAAGGAGCTTACCAGGTGCGCACACTCTGATGGACCATGAACAGACACCTCTCAGTCCCACCCCTCCCCTCCCCGCATCTCTTCGCTCACTCCCATCCGTCACCATGCTTCTCCCTCTCATTCCTCACTTCACCTCCAACCCTCCCCCCACCTATTCTCCCCCACCTCCCGTCCCGCCACTCTAAGGTTGAGGGCATCGGGTACGACTTCATCCCCACCGTCCTGGACCACTCAGTGGTGGACAGGTGGTTCAAGTGTGAGGACATGGAGTCCTTCAAGTACGCCAGGATGCTCATTAAGGAAGAGGGCATGCTGTGTGGTGAGGGGAGGGGTGGAGAAATGAGGGTGGTGAGGGGAGGGAGGGCGTGGAGGGAGGACCTCGAGTTCTTCCAGAATGCCAGGATGCTCATCCAGGAAGTGGGCATACTCTGCAGTGAGAGAGGAGGGGAGAGGTAGGATGCTAGAGACAAAAAGAATGGGTGGTTCTCTAGATACCAGCTTTTGACTATTAGCGGTCTTGTTGCTTATCGATAAACTGGCAAGATTGCTAACAGTCGAAGCTGGTACAACATACGTACAGACCATCCCTTTCTCATGCCTGAGCCGGATGAGAAGATCCACTTCATTTGCTAGAGACAATGTTTATACCGATATGCACCAATAATGGCTCTCCTTTCTTCTCCGCTCCCCTCCCCTCCCTCTCTCTCCCCTCCTCTCCCTCCCCTCCCTCCCCCTCCCCTCCCTCTCCCTCCCCTTCCCCTCCCCTCCCCTCCCCTTCTCCCTCCCCTCTCCTCCCTTTCCCTCCCCCTCCCCCACCCCCTTCCCATCCCCCTCCCCTCTCCTCCCTTTCCCTCCCCCTTCCCATCCCCCTCCCCCTCCCCCCCTCCCCTCCTAGGTGGCAGCAGCGGTAGTGCGCTGGCTGCAGCTATCAAGGCTGCCAAACACCTCAAGGCCGGTCAGAGGTGTGTGGTCATCTTACCAGACTCCATCAGGAACTACCTGTGAGTGTGTGTGTGTGTTTGTGTGTGTGTGTGTGTGTGTGTGTGTGTGTGTGTGTGTGTGTGCGTGTGTGTGTGTGTGTGTGTGTGTGTGTGTGTGTACGTGTGTGTGTGTGTGTGTACGTGTGTGTGTATGTGTGTGTGTGTGTGTGTGTGTGTGTGTGTACGTGTGTGTGTGTGTGTGTGTGTGTGTGTGTGTGTGTGTGTGTGTGTGTGTGTGTGTGTGTGTGTGTGTGTGTGTGTGTGTGTGTGTGTGTGTGCTCCATCTTGCCTACATCTAATCCCATCCGCCACTACGTACGTACATTAGGAGTAAGTTTGCCAGTGATGGCTGGATGATAGAGCATGGTTTCCTCTCTGAGGACGCTGAGAGTCAGTCCAAGTGGTGGTGGGGGAGGACGGTGGGAGAGCTGCCTCTGGTGCACCCTAGGACCATCCTACCTGACACCACGGTGGCCGTTGCCGTGGACATCATGAACAAGTGAGAAGAGGGAGGAGTGTGGGTGGGCGGGACATTATGCACGTATGTATGCATGTTGGTGTGGGTGTGGCTGTGGGTGTGGCTGTGGGTGTGGCTGTG
>OX465034.1:9545163-9592663 GCA_949841015.1 Aplysina aerophoba
CCTGTTTTTACATGCTCACGTGACTTCAAAGCCCATGCGCACGCGCATTCTTGCGAGGGCGCAGATCGGTTCTCATGCGATACCATCAAGAACTCCTCTCCCCCAAACAGCCGATAACTAAGGGTAGAGCGAGGGTCGGCGGGTGGTGTCTGACCTTTGCGACGGGACCAGGAGTAGCGAGAACTAATGAGAGTGAACGATGAAGTGTTTGGCCGTCTCTGCTTTTTTACTCTGTGTTACAAGTGAGTGTGCCCGCGCATCTGTGGGAACGTGCGTGTGTCTGTGTGTACGCGTTTACTGCATAAGGCTACAAGTGAACGCGCAGGAGTATATAGGTATGTTGCCGTGGAGCGAGCGGTCTAGCAGTTGGCGCGGAGCAACGTACGTTGGATATAGGGCGGTGTCAGTACGAAGCCCAACGAGTGCTTTGAGCAACCATACGTAATTATATAGCCACTCTTTGGAGTTATACACAGTGGAACCTCTCTATAGAGGACACCATTGAGACCCAGCTGGCTGTCCTGTATACAGTGGAACCTCTCTATAGAGGACACCATTGAGACCCAGCTGGCTGTCCTGTATACAGTGGAACCTCTCTATAGAGGACACCATTGAGACCCAGCTGGCTGTTCTGTATATAGAGATGTCCCTAATTAAGAGGCAAATTGCACACAGCTCCATGTGGTTGGGACAGCAAACCGTGTCCTCATTAGAGAGGTGTCCTTAATTCAGAGTGTCCTTTATAGTCTAAATTATAGAGAAGTTCCGCTGTATACCCCGACCAACTGACTTTTGAACCATCACAAGGAAAGGTTTGCACTGCCTTAGTGGCAGTGAGTATGGCGCTCTGTTCATTTCTAGAGTGTGGGGTGCCTAAATGCTGACCCACACACCTACTTGTGTTGGGCGGGTGTGGTAAGGGGCGGGGAGGGAGTGCAGGTGCAGTAGTGGCATGGCTTCTGAAGCTGTTGGACTCAATTAGGTGGTACATTCTGGGTAGTAGTGTGTGAATGGTTGACATCACTGCTGGTGAAAGGGTGCTCCATGGTGTTTTCTTGTTCTGTGGTAATCAATATGGGCACACGTTTAGGATCAGTTAGGGTACATCATATTGTTATCATGTCACCTTGTCATCATGTCACCTTGTCATCTTGTCATCATGTCATCTTGTCATCATGTCATCCTGTCTTTATGTCATCATGTGTCATCATGTCTGTGGTACCAAAGATATTCTGATTCCGTTTATCTATAGTGGCACCTAGTCCTTGTGCAGACCGCTCCCTCGCCTCCATTTTATTGCTGCCGACCGCACATGTCAGCACATAAAAATGGAGGGAGGGAAGCGGCTTGGCTATGCAAGACTATGTGGTACCTACCTTACTAGGACTGAAGCTTCTTAGGGTAGGTTACCTGGTATTAACTATTAAGTACGTTATCTTATGTTACATACATAGCTTGGGAGGAGGCCTCTAGGAGTTGCTATGCCAGGCACCCAGGACATGTTAGGTGCATCACTGGTAGTTAATCACTTAGTTAGCTGCTAGATCTTTAGTGAATCAAAGATATTTGGGTACTTAAAGCATTCTCATCTTCTCCCTTGATGAAGATGTGTATGTACGTACGTAGCTATGAATACTGCCAAATTAAAAACTATCTTTTGCTCATTTGAACTAAGAGCCTGATTGGGTAAACTGTTAATCTTACAAGTTGGTGATGTTATTCTTTTGTGTGTGCGTGTCTCTTCTCCGTTAGTTGTTGTCAGTCAGCCACGACTACTAGACCTCACTCTCAGTGATGCCCCCACCAATGAGCGTGGATACCTCATAGCAACCACAGTTAACACACAGGGCATTGCCTACACCGGTCCAGTGTGTGGGGAGGTGGACCTCCTTACGGCTTGGATCACATGCATCAATCTCGGGTGGCTCTTCACCACTGGCATGTCCACAACCAGGGAGTTTGGGTGAGTGAGCAGTGTGATGCTAAATGTTGCTGACCTGTTGTTGTCACGTTATCAGTGCTCTCTCTCTCTCAGAGGCTGTTTTTGAATAGTACAGAACTGTAGTCTGGCGTGCTAGCCCCTCTACTGTCAGGTGCTTGAATCACCGCTGGGTCATGTCACAAGCGTCTGGCAGTGGGGAGGGTCTAGCGTGCTAGACTAACAGAAGCCTGGTTGCTCATTAGGAATCCTCCTTGAGACTGTTAATGTACCACTATAGTCATGTGGTGTGGGCAATACCACAGCAAGAGTCAGCAACATGGCAGCAAGTGCACAGCCACACATCAGTTACTGTCGTTTAGAAGCGCGAATGCTCTACTGTTCGGCATTTGCTATTGACTGACTTGGTGTGCGTTGTGTACTTTTGGGAGAACATTGGCTGCTACTCATTGCTCGTGCAAGGCCGTCAGTGATGATGGTAGCTTAAAGCTACCAAAACATCTTTAATTGTATGGGTGAATTCTCTGGCTAGTGTGAATGTGCCACAATGTTGTTGATGCATGTGTGTATGTGAAGAACTTCTGTGTGGCTAAGCTCTAGGGTACTGTACATGCTAGTGCTGGGCGATATCAACACTTTCCCGTGACCTTAGGTAGTATCACGATGTACCCAATGTAGTGGAGGAATGCATATCATCTGAAGCAGAGTGATGTGTTAACATCACATGGCACACCACAATACTAAGAAAAGTGAAATAAGCAATTCAAAGGCACGGCATATGTACCAGCTAATGCGGCCAACATTTCTGCGAACCTCAGTGTTGCCAGCTGTGCTCAAATCAATCTGAAAAGGTGCTTGCACGAAATATATGACAAGTACTTTCTAAAACAAGCTATCACGGCTGGCAGAGCAGCACATGTGTGTGGTGTGTGCAGCGCGTACGTGTAAATGCTGGAGGCCTAGGCATATGCGGCAAAGTTCTGTGCCTGTTGTGGTGTATAGCACTTACCTTGCTACCAGTCGTAGACTGTTGTTGATTCCAACTCTTGAAATCCAATAATTCCCCATATCGTTCACTGAAGAGGCTATAAAAGTGTACAAATAAGCCTTTCCCATAGTGACCGACAGCCAATTTCTTTGAGAAATATGTATCTAAAGCATTTATTATTTTAAACACATACCAAACTTGTGTATAAAATAAAATTCACACGCAATAGTCTCTCTTTTGTACATTGATATCCAAAAGATGTTGATACTATCGATGGTATCGCCCAGCACTAGTGCATGCTGACGATCAGGGGAGCCACACTACCCAGACAGAACTTACGTACTGTGTAGGGAATGCAAGACATTTTGGTCCATTCCAGGACCCTCATCAGTGGAATTGGCACTTAAAAAAAAAAAGATGCCAGAGGATAGACATACGTACGCCAACAATGAGGAAAAGGGTAAGAGTGAATTAATATGTTTGGAAAGTAATAGTAATTGTATAAAACAAAATAACATACAAACTTCGGACTAACACCGTACGTACATGTCCTTGTCGGTGAATACACCCTTGACGATAGCCTTACAGCTGTGAAGGTACCTCGTAGACCTCCTCATGTGTCTCTCGTGTTGCAGTGCTGCTGTCACTACATTCCACCGCAAGTCTCGGATGGAATCTTGAATTGCTGGGCAGAGTGGGAGCGTCGTGTAGCAATACAGTGCTCCTTGCACTCCTTACATTCACTGCATTCATTACATCATCACAGACCGCTCCTCCAGCTGTTGGTGCAATTATGCTAACGAGCAGTGCTCCCTCCTACCCCTGGCACTTCTCACTTCCTTCTGTGCCCTGTTTGGGGTCACCCCCTCGTGTACGCAATTCAGTTTCACTGTTATGTGTGTGTGTGTGTGTGTGTGTGTGTCGTAGGTGTGTAGTGTATAGTATGGCCAGTGACTTCGTTGGTGAGTTGCGTATGGTGTGTATTGCGGCATTCAATTTCATTGGTCCAAATGACTCTCATGTGGAATGCCTAAACTACAGTTTTGCAACAAACCCTAAGGAATCTTGTACTCTGTAGTTGACAAAGAGTTTCGGGTTGAAACGTCCTGCATCATATTGAATTACTGCTACGTATGTACGTGTATTGCTCTGAAATCACTTCGCTGTTGAAGCCCTACAGAAACTGTAGGATGGTAGACTCTTGTGAGTTTATACAGTTCATTTCAGTGTGTAGGGTCCTGAGTGGCTAGGTAAATCAGTCATGATCCTTTGGTACGCACCAGCCCACGTTTCACAATAACTTAGACGTTTCAATGCCTATACAGCCACCATTCACCATTCACTAATGAAGGTGGCTGTATAGCCATTGAAAGGTCTGAACTATTGTGAAAACGCTAGCTAGTGTGTACCAAAGGATTGTGACTGATTTAAGTTTGATTCTCCAATGAAAAAGAAAGTAAATAAATACAAGCTGGCCAATCAATTTCCCGTACTTGGTGACATTTGATATAGCTTACATTTGATTGGTCGGTTTGTTTTTTCATTTTCCATCCTGATGGGACAAGCAGCCTGAAATTGACTGTACACTGAGAGGACAAGCTGGTGTCACCCAGCATCCCTGACAGGACGGTTTCCATGTGTTGTGTGATCTCGTCTTACTAGTGACACTGTACTGCTACCTGTAGTGCATTGTATGCATTGCTACCATATGGGGCAGCCTGTGCGGGCGTGTGTGTGCATGTGCGAGTGGGCGTGTTTGAGTGCATGCTTGTGTGTCACATTAATCTATCTAGTGGTACTGTAGACTGCTGTTCACATGGAATTCTGGTGTTGATTTACATTTAATTAGAAGAAGAAGCATCTTCTAAATTGACATTTACACTTGTGATCTGTTGTACGAACTGTCCATTCTCATTACTCTTCTGTCTACACTTTCTGTCCACTTCAGGATTGATCCTCCGACAGAAGAAGCCATCCTTTCCAATCTGACTTGCACTGGGTTTGAGAACAACAATGGAGCAAAGACATTCAACTGCACCTTTGTACAGCCACCGTTTGAGGGCTGCACTGCGGACGGCTCTGCTGCAGTCTCCTGCTGTGAGAGAGGCACAGACACACACACACAGACATAGTAACAAATTGATGAAGGCTTAGGTAAGAGCCATTTTTGATCATGGCAGTAGTCAAAATTACGTCCCGTCATCGGTCAATTTTTTAACGTTTTTTAAATTGACTGTGCTTTATTCCGTGTGGTCAGTACAACCACAACCTACACTGAACAACCAAGAAACTTTATTTCAACCACAATTACACGCACGTGTGCGCGCACACACACACACATGCACTTCACTCACTCACAGACACACACACGTGCTCTTACAAACAGCAATGTACACTTACCCTATCATAAATCATGACTGCAGTTTTCCATTGTCATCATTAAGGAAGTCTGCTCTTCATGGAAAGTGTATGCAGACAATGTGTTAGACCCCACTGTTTTTTGACCCCACAGTTTGGCACTCGCAGTTCACAGAATTATGATACTTGAGTACATGTGTCATGTGAGCACTACCCAATCTACCTGTCCCCATACACACTGTATACCATTTAACAATGGTGTTTTTGTGCATGTATTAGATGTACATATCCATCTTCATACATACATGCAGTTGATGTCTTCACCTCACTTCATCATCGCACTTCTCATTTGCAGACTTCACTATCGGGCAGATAGCTGGGATGGCCGTAGGTGCACTTCTCTTCTGCCTTCTCATCACCATCCTCCCCATTGTCCTCTGCTGCATCTGCTGCTGCTGCTGCACTGGACGTGGTGCCTCTGAGTGACTGAGGCAGGCACGCGCACGGAGTGAGAGAGAGAGGTGGACATTGTTTGTTGCCAGCGAAAGCAACTATAAAAAAATGAACTTACAGATTCATGCATGCACTTGAAATTTTCACCGCTGTACCCTCTGACAGTCATCCCCTGTCACACAGCAGACTAGCTAGCATTCCCTGACTCACCAGTGCACATGTTCACATGCATAATTATAATTAAACTCACAGTCACAGTCACAGTTTTATGACACAATCTGCTCTGTACAACATTCTGATCTGCATCAGTGTCTGTGACTGTCACTGTCACTGTGACTGTCACTGCTGATGCATTTTACATTTTATGCTATGCCAACACAAATGACCATGTTTACACCATTCATAATAGTATTATATAAACTTACCTCGTGTTTTGTGTTAATTTTATGTAAATTTATATTCATTCTTTTACATGTGCTTCTGTACTGATTACAATGAGAAATGATTGGTATTCCTATCAGACTGAAGATTTTGATGACACCAATGATCAATAAATCATTTTGTTGCTGCTGCCGCTTACCTTCTTGGTGTGAGGATGTTTGCCTCTATATCAGCCACATGAGCTATGCTTGTATAAAATAAAATGATATGTATGTATAATATGTACAACAGCACGTGTGTGTTTGTCAGAGAATATATACAGATATACTATAGACTTACAATGGAAACCGTTTCTTAGGTGACGTCATCAAGAAAATGGCTGACTCTCAGGAGGACGGCGACCGGAAGTTGCGGATTTTGCCTCTTTGCACGTAAGTGTAACCATAGATACAGGAAAGATCTGTATCTATGGTGTAACAGCTCTTAGTATCACCATTGGTCTTTACTCATGGTACTTCTTCATTTAGCGAAATAAAAAAATTTGCGTGTCAGTGGCTCTGTAACAGCATAGCTTTGACCTGTTTTGCGTATGCCGCGGCACATGCATACTATGCACACGCCGCGGCTGTGTACACGTGTAGAACTCTGTGCACTGTCATTGAGTTGTTCTTCTCGAGTGACGAGTTCGATGTTCCGCAAGCGCGATGCTACACATGCTTTAAACTCAAATCGGTATTAAGTATACATTTACGGGGTCCAAATATTCGTGACAGGTCACTTCCTGAATCAGCTCTATGCTTCGAGAGACGTGACATTGCTAATCTGCGACATATGACTTCACCTACTTCCTCGCCTTGCTTGACTAGGAGGCCTGCTCACCCTGCACACAAATCCTCAGCCATACATGAATATGCATCATGCAGCAACAGGTGTGTACACAACAGGTGCAAATGAATGCCAGACCACCCTGGAGAGTCCATATTCATAACCGGGCGTTGACCAGGGGTGGACCTTGTGTTGATGCTATATCTAAGACTTCCCCTGGGCGGGAGGGGCAGCAAAACAAGATTGTGGGCGTATCTTAGTGAGTGTGTTAGCAACCTCTCCAGAATATATGCACCATGCATGCAACAGGTGTGTACACAACAGGTGCAAATGATGCGCCAGACCACCCTGGAGAGTCCATATTCATAACTGGGGCGTTGACCAGGGCGTGGACCCTGTGTTGATGCTATATATAGGAGTTCTGCTGGGCCCGACAATAAAGCAAGATTGTGGGTGTATCTGAGTGCGTGCGTTAGCAACCTCTCCTGAAAAGCGACCATGAAGTGCTTCATCCTCTGCGCTGTGGTGTGTTTGGCGACAGGTAAGTGCGCTGCTTCTGACCGTGGAACAAATGAGAAGACCCACGCAGCAGCTCGTGAGAGTGTAGCTGTGCTTATCTTCGCCCTTTCCTAGCCGCTGTCGCTCTGCTGCCTGAATGCTAAGTTGGCAGCTGCACTGAGCGCAATCACTTAATGCATGTTGTTATACTTTTTCCCTCTCTTTTTTGGATGCAGTCGCCTTCGGACAAAAGCCAAAAGTCATAGAGCTGGCCCTCAGTGATGCTCCGCAGAACGAACGCGGCCTCCTGATAGTCACTCTGACTGATGACAGAATGGGCACCGTCTGCGAAGAAGTTGATTTTGCAACGGCGTGGCTCACGTGCCTCAACTTTGGGTGGTTGTTCACTACGGGCTCATCAACCGCCGAAGGACTCAGGTGAGTTGACAAGTTACGGACGGAGGTTTTCACTATGCGCGGTGCGAATGCACGGGTTGTGTGTGCACCTGGGTGTGTTTGGTAGAAGACATTACAAACTGTCTTGTCTTGTACTACAAGGTAACAATGTGGATGTGATTGCAATTGAGTGATGACATACATGATTGTTATACATTACATTTATTGCATGTGTACATCTTCTCATGATGGCTGTTTTTGTGTCACTACGTTGACTATACTTTTGAGCCGCGTGTCTCAGTTGCGATTCCACTCAAGATTCTTCTCATCAACAACCTTACATAGCTATCAGAAACAATCCCTTTATATGGAGCTGGATGACAACTGTAATTATGAATATGGTTTGGAGCACTGAAGAAACAGTATTCAGTTTACTAGGACCATGCAGAAAAGTAATAGTAACAGTAGTGCCCTTTGGAATGGAGCCAGACACACACACACACACACACACACACACACACACACACACACACACACACACACACACACACACACACACACACACGCACACACACACACACACACACACACACACACAACTACTGTAACCCTGTGGCCCATACTTACGGAGGGTTAATAAATCAAGTGTGAGTAGAGTTGTAGTTTTCAATAGTGTCCTGGCCAGGGATCCAAGCTGTATATAGCTGATAGGCTTCTGTCAAAACCCAGAAATAGTTTTACCCTTAAAAGGAGATTAGCACTATTAATAGCACTGGAATTCCCAGATGGGGTGACCTGTGCCTACAGCCCAATGAATGTGTTTATACCAGAGTTGATCTGAATGCAAAGCTTTCAGCTATCTAAACCAGCCACACCCCTCCTGCCTCCCCCCCCCCCTCCTGGCCCCAAGCAGTACTAACATAACACTGGATCATTGCAGACTGCCAGACAGAATACTTGCTATGAAGGTAGTTTTGATGAACTGGTTTTGAACCATTTTCCAAATTGCTTTAAGCGCACGTGTAAATGCACAAAATTCGTTTCTGATGGCAAGGTGAAAGAGCTGTAGTCCACAAATAATTCAAATTTAAAGGACAAAGTGAGTTTGACTTATCAGTTTTTTATTAATGAGAATTTCTTTTTTAAATCAAAGTAAAAGACTTTAAATCACAAATTGCAATTAACATTAATTTAACACAACCAACAGATGGGAATATACAGCCAAATAGCACAAGGTGAACACGTGAATGCATGCAAAGCAGTTATGAACTACCGGTGAAGAAGTCCATTATTGTTATTTGATGAGTGCATGCATTGAAACGTCCTTTCACAAGTTCCATTTCGAGGTCCTTCAACAGACTGTAAGCTTGATCATTGATCAACATTACTGCTACTCGTGGTACCAAGAAGAAATGTCTGGATGTTGAGGAAAGAAGAATAGGCTTGCTGGTAGGAGACATTGGCAAATGGTTCGCCAACATCATCTGCATATATCCTCAGCTTACCAACCTGACTCTGTGTAATTGAGCTAACAGTGTCTACACTGGTTAGCATTGGTTGTCGAAAGTGGATTCGAATTAGGTGGACTATGCTGTATACTGCAGCCACCTTTCTACAAAGACAACTTGCCCACTAGTGGCTGTCTGAGGCACATCTCTCTCTGTGCAGATCCATGTGTGTACAGTATATGGCATACTCAGTGAAGTTCCTCTCACTTCTTCAGTGCCTTGTACCTCACACTCACTATAGGAATTGGATGGACCAAGGAAAATGTTCCTCATGTAGTTTGATATCAGTGCTGAATGCTAATCTGGATGCAATTCTTTGACTCCGGGCAGATGGGGATTTGTACACATTACCCAGTGTAGGGGATGACAAATGGTAGTAATCACTGGATATTACGCCAACCTGACCAGATAGGTAAAACTGAAACCATGCCCAGGGGGACACGAAGTCCTATTTGTAGCAACCAGTGATCGCCTCCTCAGTCACCCAACAAAGGATGGAAGAGCCACATGCAGACAGCTGTTTCGCCCTGATTGGGGCTCATCAGTGTGCCGTACTAATGGTTGACCGGCTGCTTCTAAATCCGCCCCATCCGGCATTGACCATCAGTACGCCACACTGATGAGCCCCAATCAGGGTAAAACAGCTGTCTGTGGCTCTTCCATTCTTTGACTCTGCTCATGAGCCATATTATATTAATATATCATAGCAGTTATCCAGTAGTCATTTGTTAGCTCACTGTGTAGTGCCCTCTCCGATCCTTCCATCCTGCTGCAGCATTGATCCACCTTCCAGTAGCGGTAATCAAGCCCCCATCATATCTAACCTGAATTGCAGTGGTGTTGCTACTGTGGCTGGCCAGCAGTTCTTTAACTGCTCCTTTACAGATTCAGTTACCAGCTGTGATAGTGATAATGGCAATGTGGCTGCCATCAGCTGCTGTAAGTACACACACACACACACACACACACACACACACACACACACACACACACACACACACACACACACACACACACACACACACACACACACACACACACACACACACACACACACACACACACACACACACACACACACACATGCACACACGCACACACATGCACAAAGACATGCATGCATATGCACAGCTCTGTAATTGGACAGTAATCACTAATGGGATTATATGGTTCTTTTACTTCACTCACAGACTTCACCATCGGACAGATAGTCGGCATAGCCATAGGCGGATTTGCCCTCTGCGTTCTCATCACCATCATCCCTTTCGTCATCTGCTGCATCTGCTGCTGCTTTTTCGGGTGCTGTGCTGCGGCAGCATCTAAAACAAAATACTAGCCACTAGCCACTAGCCCTGGCTTTAGGACTAGCAGAGACCACTCGGCATACACTGTAGCTAGTCACTAGCTGTAGATTTCTTGTCCGTATGTATAGAACTTCTGTTTAGCAGTAGACTAAAGCTGGTGTGTGTGTGATATACGTACATGTATTCAGTGCAAGTTGCATACATAATTACACCTAGTCTCGCGTAGCCAGACCGCTTTCACCAAAGCGGTCTGGCTACGCGAGACTAAATTACACCCCGTGACCAGAAAATGGCTGCCGAGAGGCAGCAGAGATTCATTAGGCAGCCGGAGTGGGCAGCCTTTGTCGCGGAGGTGAAAGAGCGCGGTGTGGTCACTCAGAGAGCAGTGGCCTCCGTCTTTGGGGCTCTGGTACCGGGTGCAGCAGGTAATGGTGTGTAAACTACACAATCTTATTAACTAGCAGTGTAGCCCGCCTTCGGCGGGCTTCACTGCTACGGCGCTCCTTCGACAGCGGTCCTTCAACGGCGCTCCGGCGACTGTGATTCAACGACAGAGCCTTGATGGTGCCACTGTTGTTAGCTAAATTCTCAGTTCTTGCATTTGGTAGCTAGCTATATATACGGAAGTCCGCGGGCGGTCGTTTTCTGGTTTTTCGCCGCGCGCTCCTCGGCTGAAGCGTATTTTCGCTCGTCGCCCCCTCGAGGACACTCTACGGTAGGGGTTTCAAAGCGCTGTGAAGGTTTCGTGGCGATTTGGTTGCGCGCACGCGAGGATATCGCGGCCAACCGTTTGTGTGTGTTCTTAATTAAGTAACTAAGTTGACGTCTTAGGAGCAACTGCGCATGCCTGGGAAAAGTGGTGTGAGGTGTTCACATGCACTGGTGGCCATACGTCAATGCACAGATCACAGATAATTGCCGAGCGGCGAGCGTGAGCGAGCGAAGCGAGGCCAATGATCGTGTTCTATTGGGTCATGGCACATATAAGGGGGATCCAAATTGCGCAAGTATGGACTGCGTGGATTTAGTATTAGTTTTAGGGTCAGGGTTTGGGGTTGATTTTATATTATAAAATTTGGCGCCCCCTGGCTCTCCCTTATATGTGCCCACTGCCGTTCTATTCGAGATTTTGCTATGTATATATATATATATATATCCAGTTATATAAATATATATATATACCGCCAATGTGCATGTATATGTTACGACCCAATTCGCAATTTGACCTGTTTCAAAACTGGTTGACCCGATTCCAAGTTGCAGTGTATAACTGGCCCGTTCTCAAAGGGGTTGGCCCAGAGCACAACAACTGGCACTGCGCAAACTGAGGCTGACCCAATATTAAACCAGACCATCCTAGATTTTTTAACCAACTCAACCGAGTTGTAAACCGGGTCATCCCAGTGCAACCCAATTTGAAACCATGAGCCAGTTGTAAAGCAGGTCATTCCAGTTCAACCCAGTTTCGACAAGTTGGTCCAGTTTTAAGCCATGTCAACGCAGTTTTAAACCGACTCGACCCAGTTTTATACCAGATTGACCCAGCTTATAACTAGGCCAACCCAAACCAGCTCAGCCCAGTGGTAAACCGGGTCAAACCAGGTCGTCCCAGTTTGAAAACTGGTTGCCCCAGCAGGTCAACGTGTGTGAGCATGTGTGTGTGTCTGTGCGTGTGTGTGTCTGTATGTGTGTGTGTGTTGGTGCGTGTGTGTGCTTGCACGCGCGTGTGTGTGTGTGTGCGCGTGTGTGTGTGCATGTGCACATGTGTGTATGCACATGTGTGTATGCATGTGCGTGTGCCTGTGTGCTTGATTCTCAAGTATTGCACAGTTGTTATGTGTGTCCCTCAACATGCATATTACATGCACCCATGATCACTCTCCCTTCAATCAACTGTACTATGAATCAGGTGGGTAGGGTCAGATATGTCGAGGTATCATGTAGGTACAAGCTGTTGGCCACTGTTTTACCCGTTTTGAACCTATGCATAATGTGTTTGAAGTATTGAGTGAAAAGTTATTCAGAAATATAAGTTATGGTGGTCTGTGAAGTATATTCATGCATATGTGCTGATTAGTGCTAACTGCAGTATCTGCAGACCCATGGAATGCTTCCTGTCTTCCAAACATGCTTTGGCGCCCTAGTGCATTCTTGATGGTACCATTCTCCTGTTCTTTTACATTCCACCATGCTGCCTGCTTCTTGGGTATGACAAGTGCACTAAATGGGAATTTGATAGGTCTTTGCATCTGCCGCTCGGATAATACCTTTGCATGGGAATGGCTTTATGTGCCCTTGTGCTAAGCACTTGAGCAGGTGCTGACGCATTGCCTTTTGCTCAAATGGAAGACCTGTGAAGGTTCAAACTGCAGGATTGATTATGCTTGGCTCACTTGATGCGGGAAGGCTACAGACCTGCTTGATGGTTCACCGTGGCATCTTCATGTATAGACTGTGATGCACCTTCACTGTAGACTATGAGCAGCCTATTGTGGATATGGTCAGTCAGTGGTTGTTGCTTGAATGCAGCACCTGGACAAACTCTAGAACACCTACCACATCAAATGTACATGTATGGCCTAGTGGAGTGTTCAGAAAGCCTGGAATTCCATAAGCTGGGGATGTCAAGCAGCTCGAGCATGATCTTTTTCACAAATAAATTCAAGTGCTTGTCTGCACATGAAGAATTTCTGATAGCTGCCTTCACTTTATCCCCAAATGCTTTGTAGAAAACTTCGCTGGGCCCCCTCTTGCTTTCCGGACGAAACTTTAGTAGGATAAACTTCTCAAACGTGATCGATCGTATGACTGTCTGCCATGTTGATAGTACTCGAGACACTGTCTAGTCTAGTCTAGGTTGCAAGAGGCCGACCACAAAGACCACGTGCAGCTTGTGTGTGTGGTGTAGCTAGCGCTGTGTTCTTCTGCAGCTGCTAACACATCACGAAATGGAAATGGGTCAATGGTTGCAAAATGGGACGTAACATATATATCACATAACATATAACATATACCTCACCTTCGTCATATACCTCACCTTCGTCATATACGTACCTCACCTCCGTCACATAGCTCACCACCGTCTTAGGTGACCAACATAGCAATGAGCTTCTACGATATCCGTGATTCTGTCTCACTGTGTACTGCCCTTACCTTCTGTAGCCAACAGCAGCCTGGATCCAGACAGCGTGGCTGGAATAGTGCCACTAGTTGCCATGTATGCTGGAAAGAGACAAGTGTTGGAGGTGGCAGAGGATTGCATCACTCTCATGCAGTATTGCAACATCGCTGTGGCCAGTACATTACTCGTGTGTCGCCTTTTGGCAATGATTATCCTTGCTAATGGCAATGCTATTACCATGGAGACCTTTCTAGAGGGCGTGGTCAAAGAATTGCACAATGCAAACAGGGAACATCCCCATCCTTTGGACCTCGCCCTAGCTGGACATGCATGAAGGATGTCATAAGGGCTGATCTGTCAATGTCTCCTCTCCAAGCCTGCCAGCTCTTTGGGATGGCCTGAGGTGCGCAGACACACACCCACCCACCCACACACACACACACACACACACACACACACACGCACACACACACACACAAACATACATGCGATGTATTCCTCACAGTCACATGTACTGCTGATGAACAATTATCTGTTTGTCGCTTATCTCCTTCACCCTCTTTCCTACCCTCCCTCCTCTCCCTTCTCTCCTCCCCTTCTCCTCATCCCTACGTACCCTGCATATCTTGCCATGCTTACTGTGGAGCATAACAATTAGATCTAATCTGATATGCCAGCCATATCTTAATCGGGGTCTCTAGCTTCTAGGTCTTCTTTCCTCCACAACTCCTTCATGATCAAATGCTCTTTTGGTGCATCTCTCACTGCACATCCTTTCTAGTCTTCCGTTCCACTCATCCTGTCGACTCTCTTCACCATCTCCACCACCCCTACCTGCCCCATCCTCTGCAGAATCTCATCGTTTGTGACTCGGTCTTTCCAGCACACTCCCTCGATCTGTCCTTAATGGATTCATTGGCGTGGCAAATTAATTATCTAATTAACATGCCAATTACTATTGGTTAGCTACAGTCCTGTTTGCTCACACATGTACAGTGAGTTATTTTTGCTCTATCCATGGACTTCATGTGGTCACTTCATGTCGGTCACTTCATGTGGTCATTTCATGTGAACACATGAAGTGACCACATGAAGTGACCACATGCAGTGTGGGTCATTGCCTGTGGTCACTGCATGTGGGTCACATGCACTGCACATGCATTTTTCATGTGGTCACTTCATGTGAACACATGAAGTGACCCACATGAAGTGACCACATGCAGTGACCACATGAAGTGACCACATGCAGTGACCCACATGAAGTGACCACATGAAGTGACCACATGCAGTGTGGGTCATTGCCTATGGTCACTGCATGTGGGTCACATGCACTGCACATGCATATGTCACTAGATGTGTTCGACGCTTCAAAATTACTTCACGATGAAGTGTGCCCGTACAGCTGTGTGGCCAGGGTGCTTGCAGTTGATCAAATTGACTCATCTGTTATATGATCTATTATTACCTCAGTCCTTAAATTATAATGTACGTGTATATATATTCTTCGCTATAATTATAAGCCTCTATGATAATAATAAGTATAATTATATTATATATAATTTATGATACAGTGGAACCTGTCTAAGATGGTCACTGTGTAAGGCAGCCACCTCTCTAAAACAGCCAGCCTCCCTGCCCCCAGATAACACTAAAGCATTGGAATCCATCTCTGCAGAGCAGCCACCTCTCTATAACGGTCAGTTAGAACTGGCCTATATACAGGCGGTTGTTTTAGCCAGCTGGTCTCACTGTAATATCATTATCCTTGATCATGTATACGTAGCTATAGCTATACCCAAACTATATAAATATATATATATATATATGCAGCAGTTGCTAATGTAAAATCGTGTGGCTACTGTGACTGACGTGTGATGAACGCTAAATGGTATATATATTAGGCATGCATGAGGGATAGACAGCGTTTCGTATGATAGGACGCTCCAACGTGCACCTGACCATGCAGACCACGATGGGCACAAGGTTGCATCGAGGGTCACAGAACTGAGCAACTAGTAGGCTTGATTGCATGTCCAACAAGCAGTCATTCTACAATGCCAAGTAGGAACAGGTATGTCACTGGTGTGCTTTGGCGGTTCTGGGCGGGCAGCGCGAAGCCAGATCGTGGGCGTATCAGTGCGTGCGATAGCAACCTCGAGAAGAAGGCTTGAGTATGAAGTGCTTCGTTCTTTGCGCAGTGGTGTGTTTGGCAACAGGTAAGCGCGCTACCTCTACCCGTGAAACAAATCAGACCCCCCCCCCCACACACACACAGCGGCTCGTTTTTGCTTCGTTCTAGTCGCTGTCTTGACGGCAGCGAATACGATCATTAATATATAGATGGTGTATGTGTGTATGATCGCGTCGCTCTATACCTATATACCAGTGGATGGCGCTGTGTAACCTTTAAAACACTAGCTTCTTTCGCTGAGTACATGGATACTGACTATACTAATAGTGGCTATAGGTAGTCACTAAACGCAAGCTTAACGAGCTTAGCTATATCAGCCGCACATTAGCTCGCTCGTGACTTAAACCATAGACACACGCTTAAACGCACGATCTTATATATTTCCTCTCTCTTTGCATTGCAGTGGCCTTCGGGCAGAGAATCACAGACCTCGCACTCAGTGATGCTCCTCAGAACGAACGCGGTCTCCTGATAGCGACTGTGGATGGAAACGCAACGGGCACTGTCTGCAATGAAGTTGACTTTGCGACGGCTTGGTTCACGTGCCTTAACCTCGGTTGGCTGTTCACTACGGGTATGTCAACGGCCAGTGGATTTGGGTGAGTCACTGGACACGCTACGGAGGTTGTCACTGTGTGCGGTGCGAATGCAGAGGTCGTGTGTGCACCTCACTGTACTTGGTAGGCGAACGTGAAGTGGTGACGTTGCGGGGAGAGCTGTCTACAGTGCCGTAGTAGCTACAAAGTAGCAGCGCGGGTGTGACCCTGATAGAGTGATAATGCGCATTGCACAAATTCTAGCTATGTTGTGGGATCACTCACTACTCTGTACTATGTACTAGCTATTACAGTATCTGAAGGTGCAGTATGTGTGTAGGCACACCTCACTGCGGACAGGCCACAGCTTGGTGTAAGTATCAGGCCTGATTCCACTCAGGATTCTCCCTTGCGTCAACAACAATCCCACATAACATAATTATAGATCATCATATCATATCATATCACATCATCATTTAAGTGCATCATGTACAAAGGCACACTAGGGCATCACTGCCCCATGCAGCACTGATATATACATATATATATAATGTCAAAATAGCAGAATAACAAAGAATCAACGACTTGAGGTGTGGGTTTAATAACATCCTCTTCAGTGCCCTTCCAACCGCTTCGTTCCTCTCTGCATGCTGTATCAATCATGTCCGTAGCTGCCAGTGCTGATGGTCACTATGGTTGGCAGGTTCGAGTCATGACCCTTGCTGCCAACGCTGATGGAAACTATGGCTGGCAGGTTTGAGTCATGACCCTTGCTGCCAACCCTAGCTGATGGTAACTATGGGGGCTGGCAAGTTCGGGTCACGACCCTTGCTGCCAACCCTGATGGTAACTATGGGGGCTGGCAAGTTCGGGTCATGACCCTTATATTATATATATGTAGCTACTGGCAGGAGCAATCATCACCTTGTTTGTGTGAAGCCAGACATCAATTAACCCTATTAATGCATCATGCTTTAGAGCACTGCACACACACACAAAACAGTAATTAGGTGAGTAGGTTTATAGTATTAGCTGGAAACACGCAGATAATAATTATAATGATATAGGTGATGGAAGAAACGTTTGCTAATCCCAAGTCCATACATCGTCACTGCAACTAAGTGCAGTGGATGTCCACTGTAATGGGTGTGGAAATGCCATCTGCTCCCATGAAGGACACAACGTACTTCTGAAAATTTGAGCAAAGCGACAAGTTAACACCATATATGATTGGTTTGGGGTTTGCTGTTCACAAACAAATGCTGTTTAGTGTCTACTGAGTGCTGTTTGCCTAGTGCTACCGGTGAGGAGTGGTATTCTCAAAAGCAGCCTTCTATAGTGTAGTGGCACTCCAACAGAGCGTGAACTACATACAGAGGTGTGTATTAGTACTTTTCGGAATGAATGAAGTATGAGTGAATGTATGTCAATTCAATTTGTCCAGCCACTTCCCTCTAGGTGTATGTGTATAGCTTGTAGGTTGCTTGGCCAAACCCATAAATAGTTTGCCCTTGTAAGGAGACAGGAGAGCATTGGGGGTCAGTTGGGTGTGAGGGGTATGTTTACAAGATCCTATGAATGTGTAGTATAGCCTGGCTTGCAGGGTTGATCCCCTCTGGAGGTAAGGTTGCCACTTGTCCGACTTACTTTGACCCCAATTAAGCCATACAACCTAGCATTGCCAGACAGAGTACTTGCTGAAAGTATATTATAATTTTAAAATTCCAACCATTTCAATCTGGTTTGAGTGCATGTGTGAATGCACCAAGCCTGTTTCTGATGGCCTTTTAAAAGAGTTTTCTAAGGCAGCCACCTCCAAATGAAGGCGAGTTACAACTCGCCACAGGTGGTTGTCTGGCACACATCTCTCGTCTGCAGATCTATGTGCACATGTATGTACATACATATACGACATATATATGTTAAGCAAAGGTTTCTTTCACTGTTCAAGTGATATAACTTCGTTCACACTATAGCCAGAAAATTTATAGTTATACAGACGTTTCGGTAACCTACGGCTACCTTCTGATGAAGGTTACCGAAACGTCTGTATAACTGTGACTTTTCTGGCTAGTGTGAACGAAGTTATATCATGTTAGACCTACCTATAGCCATTCAAACTGTTCAAGTTTCCTGTACCCCACACTCACTATAGAAATTGGGTGGGCCTAGGGAACCGCTTTCATCGTGTAGTCTGATATCAGAATGTAAATCTGTGGCAGGTGGATGCATTCTTCTGGCTCGGATCAAGGGCCATATATATTACTTTTGAAAGACATGCCATAGTGGTCATCAGTGCATTCATATGTTTGTTGACTGTGTAGTAGTCTCTCCAGTACTTCCCTCCTGCTGCAGCATTGATCCACCTTCCAATGACGGTGATCAACGCCCCATCATCTCTGACCTGGCCTGCACTGGTGTTGCCACTGAGAACGGTGTGACAATGTTCAACTGCACTTTTACAGAATCAACTACAGAGTGTAATAGTGATAACAGCAATGTGGCTGCCATTAGGTGCTGTAAGTACACAAGCACACACACACACACACACACACACACACACACACACACACACACACACACACACACACACACACACACACACACACACACACACACACACACAGCTCGTTAATTGGAGCGTAATCACTAATGGGATTGTATGTTCCTTTATATTTCACTCACAGACTTCACCATTGGGCAGATAACTGGAATTGTCATTGGCGTGTTTATCTTCTGCCTTCTCATCACCATCCTCCCTATCGTCCTCTGCTGCATCTGCTGCTGCTGTTTTGGGTGCTGTGCCGCGGCTGCATCCAGGTCCGCCTAACGAGGAGGACCACTCAGGGAGAACTAGAGCCATTAGCCTTGGACTTTAGGAGTAGCAGGGACCGCATGCTCATGCATGCACTGTAGTTACCATGCAGCTGTAGGACATAAAAATATCTTTTTTGCAGCATAGTACATTGTATAGCTAATGCGTGTCACTGTGTGTACATTAATTGCACAAAAACTGGAGTATAGGCCTATGCGCAGAAAAATGGCTGCCGAATCTGGTGGTAAGGAGGCTGCGGCGATTAGCGACCAGGAGTGGTCAGCCTTTGTTGCGGAGGTGAAAGAGCGCAATGTGGGCACTCAGAGAGCAGTGGCCTCCGTCTTTGGCGCCCTGGTAGCGGATGCAGCAGGTAATGGTGTGTAAACTACGTACAATCATATTAAAGCTTGTGTGTGCGTGTTTTTTAACTGCAGTGGTGGGTTTCCGAACACTCGGCTGATAACTTGCCATTCCTCAAAGAAACATCAAACTTTCTAAGTATATAAGAACAAGTGCATGCATAATTACTACCTCTGCACTCTCCAACACCGTTTAGGTGTCGATGTGCTGCTGAGGAACAGCAAGTTATCAACCGAGTGTTCGGAAACCCACCACTGTTCGGAAACCCCCTCTTTTACCTAACTAGAATATGGATGATTAACTAAGGGGCAAGCAGTACCGTAGCCTCATGTAGCCAGACAGCTTCTCTGACCAATGACGTCAGTATGTAAAGATGGAGGGGAGAAGCGGTCTGGCTATGCGAGGCTAACAGTACCTCTGGTCTCCAGAGTGAACGGAGTGCAGTGCATCGTTGGGCATTTGTCTGTCATTGTACAGAAGTACAACCATACGTACGTTACTAAGTCTGGTTGTGGGGCATTCAAATGGGCTAATCTCCTGCCATGTGCCCTGTACGATGCTGCATGCACCAACGACATGTTTGTCCTAGTGTGCTAGCCCCTCTCCGCTGCCTGGTACTTCACAACGAAACGTGTTTGCCACCCGGCGATGGGGGAAGGGTTTAGCGAACTAGACAACTACACAGTTGTGCGGCTTCTCCCCCTTAGCCGCTGTCCATTTATTAACATGCCATCCTATGCCGTCCATCTGCGTCTGACGTAACGAATATATAACCGACGGACTGGTGGGATCTGGTTCATGAGACTGTCCCCCCTACCAACCTAACCCACACAGGCCAGCCCATGCACTGGATCTACCAGATGCCACTGTTGGAGTCGGTCACTGCAGGTTTGGAGGAGCCGGAGTTCCTGTCTCCTTCCGCTAATCCCTTCTACCGAGTGGACACTGGATGCCAGAGTCCTTATGGGGATGCACTGGTAGTGCAGCTGCAGTCATTGGTGGAGTGTAAAGGTGCGCATGCATGCATTCGTCCGTGTGTGTGTGTGCGTGCGTGCGTGCGTGCGTGCGTGCGTGCGTGCGTGCGTGCGTGCGTGCGTGCGTGCGTGCGTGCGTGTGTGTGTGTGCCTGTGTATCTATGTATCATTCATACAGTACGTATGTACATTGCACTCTATAAATTTGTATACATACGTACAATACAACATGTAATTTTCCCTTCTGATGGTCGAAGTGTGAAGAGGTGGGTGTGTCCTGTGTACATCTGTGGGTGTTGGGGGAGAATGTCCCATGTTGTATGCACATGTGTTATGACAACGACACTATATGTGTGTGTGTGCATGTGTGAACATTGAGGAATGCATACTCGTGTGTGTGTGTGTGTGTGTGTGTGTGTGTGTATGTGTGTGTGTGTGTGTGTGTGTGTGTGTGTGTGTGTGTGTGTGCGTGTGCGTGTGCGTGTACGTATGTGTGTATGTGTGTGTGTACGTACGTATGTGTTTATCTATATGTGTGTGGAGGAGTGTAGTGAGTGTATGTATGACAGTGTGTATCTTTAAATAGTTGGCAATGCGGATGTACCATGCACACTGTACAGTGTATCAGTGTGTCTTGTCTTGTGCACTGTACAGTGTATCAGTGCGTCTTGTCTTGCGCACTGTACAGTGTATCAGTGTGTCTTGCGCACTGTACAGTGTATCAGTGCACTGTCTTGTGCACTGTCAAGGCGGCATTGGAGGTGACGTGTTGGGTCTGTAGACCCATGTGAGAGCACATCCAGTGGGGACCATTGATAATGGATGTTGTTTGAGCAAGTGTAGGTGTGAGGTTGAGTCCAGCAGTAACGTTCAGCTAATGATTGTAATTTGGTTAGCTCTTGTAAGTTGAGTGTCCTTTAAAGCCAATGACGTTGGAGCTGTTATTGACCACTGCAGGCTGTACAATAAATCTGTTGGTAGATCATTGACCCAATCACCGGCTTACATTGTTCACACACAAAGTGTCATTGAGTGGCATCATTCAGCCTTAGCTGTGAACAGCACTAGTTTGCAATGCTATTTTCAAGTGGGATTGTTCACAGCTATTAAGTTGTTGGATGTTGAAAGGAATTTATTGCATACATCGCACGATAGTAACAGTATGTGGTAATGAGTGCTTGATTGTAACCACTAAAGACTACACCTGCTACATCAGTACCAGTGTGGTAGCACGTCTGGTGGACCAGAGTCCTTTTTGATGGCAACTAATACTGAATCTCCGTCATATACCTCACCTCCGTCATACAGCTCACCTCCGTCATATATCTCTCCTCCGTCATATAGCTCACCTCCGTCATATAGCTCACCTCCGTCATATAGCTCACCTCCGTCATATAGCTCACCTCCGTCATATATCTCTCCGTCATATATCTCTCCTCCGTCATACAGCTCACCTCCGTCATATAGCTCACCTCCGTCATATAGCTCACCTCCGTCATATAGCTCACCTCCGTCATATATCTCTCCGTCATATATCTCTCCTCCGTCATACAGCTCACCTCTGTCATACAGCTCACCTCCGTCATATAGCTCACCTCCGTCATATAGCTCACCTCCGTCATATAGCTCACCTCCGTCATATAGCTCACCTCTGTCATACAGCTCACCTCCGTCATATAGCTCACCTCTGTCATACAGCTCACCTCTGTCATACAGCTCACCTCCGTCATATACATGTAGCTCACCTCTGTCATACAGTTCACCTCCGTCATACAGCTCACCTCCGTCATATACATGTAGCTCACCTCTGTCATACAGTTCACCTCCGTCATATAGCTCACCTCCGTCATATAGCTCACCTCCGTCATATACATGTAGCTCACCTCTGTCATACAGTTCACCTCCGTCATATAGCTCACCTCCGTCATATAGCTCACCTCCGTCATATACATGTAGCTCACCTCTGTCATACAGTTCACCTCCGTCATATAGCTCACCTCCGTCATATAGCTCACCTCCGTCATATACATGTAGCTCACCTCTGTCATACAGCTCACCTCTGTCATACAGTTCACCTCTGTCATACAGCTCACCTCCGTCATATAGCTCACCTCCGTCATATAGCTCACCTCCGTCATATAGCTCACCTCTGTCATACAGCTCACCTCCGTCATATAGCTCACCTCCGTCATATAGCTCACCTCTGTCATACAGCTCACCTCCGTCATATAGCTCACCTCTGTCATACAGCTCACCTCCGTCATATAGCTCACCTCTGTCATATAGCTCACCTCTGTCATACAGCTCACCTCTGTCATATAGCTCACCTCTGTCATATAGCTCACCTCTGTCATACAGCTCACCTCCGTCATATAGCTCACCTCTGTCATACAGTTCACCTCTGTCATACAGCTCACCTCTGTCATATAGCTCACCTCCGTCATATAGCTCACCTCCGTCATATAGCTCACCTCCGTCATATAGCTCAGCTCTGTCATACAGCTCACCTCCGTCATATAGCTCACCTCTGTCATACAGCTCACCTCCGTCATATAGCTCAGCTCTGTCATACAGCTCACCTCTGTCATATAGCTCAGCTCTGTCATACAGCTCACCTCTGTCATATAGCTCAGCTCTGTCATACAGCTCACCTCTGTCATATAGCTCAGCTCTGTCATACAGCTCACCTCTGTCATATAGCTCAGCTCTGTCATACAGCTCACCTCTGTCATATAGCTCACCTCCGGCATATAGCTCACCTCCGGCATATAGCTCACCTCCGGCATATAGCTCACCTCCGGCATATAGCTCACCTCCGGCATATAGCTCACCTCCGTCATATATCTCTCCTCCGTCATACAGCTCACCTCTGTCATATAGCTCAGCTCTGTCATACAGCTCACCTCTGTCATATAGCTCAGCTCTGTCATACAGCTCACCTCTGTCATATAGCTCACCTCCGGCATATAGCTCACCTCCGTCATATATCTCTCCTCCGTCATACAGCTCACCTCTGTCATATAGCTCAGCTCTGTCATACAGCTCACCTCTGTCATATAGCTCAGCTCTGTCATACAGCTCACCTCCGTCATATAGCTCACCTCTGTCATATATCTCTCCTCCGGCATATAGCTCACCTCCGTCATATAGCTCACCTCCGTCATAAACCTCGCCTCCGTCATAAACCTCGCCTCCGTCATATACCTCGCCTCCGTCATATACCTCACCTCCGTCATACAGCTCACCTCCGTCATATAGCTCACCTCCGTCATACAGCTCACCTCCGTCATATATCTCTCCTCCGTCATATATCTCTCCTCCGTCATATAGCTCACCTCCGTCATATAGCTCACCTCTGTCATAAACCTCGCCTCCGTCATAAACCTCGCCTCCGTCATAAACCTCGCCTCCGTCATATACCTCACCTCCGTCATATAGCTCACCTCCGGCATATAGCTCACCTCCGGCATATAGCTCACCTCCGTCATATATCTCTCCTCCGTCATATATCTCTCCTCCGTCATATAGCTCACCTCCGTCATATAGCTCACCTCTGTCATAAACCTCGCCTCCGTCATAAACCTCGCCTCCGTCATAAACCTCGCCTCCGTCATAAACCTCACCTCCGTCATAAACCTCACCTCCGTCATATACCTCACCTCCATCATATACCTCACCTCCGTCATACAGCTCACCTCCGTCACATAGCTCACCTCCGTCATACAGCTCACCTCCGTCATAAACCTCACCTCCGTCATATACCTCACCTCCGTCATATACGTACCTCTGTCATATATCTCTCCTCCGTCATATAGCTCACCTCCGTCATATAGCTCACCTCCGTCATAAACCTCGCCTCCGTCATAAACCTCGCCTCCGTCATATACCTCGCCTCCGTCATATACCTCACCTCCGTCATACAGCTCACCTCCGTCATATAGCTCACCTCCGTCATATAGCTCACCTCCGTCATATATCTCTCCTCCGTCATATAGCTCACCTCCGTCATATAGCTCACCTCCGTCATAAACCTCGCCTCCGTCATAAACCTCGCCTCCGTCATATACCTCGCCTCCGTCATATACCTCACCTCCGTCATACAGCTCACCTCCGTCATATAGCTCACCTCCGTCATATAGCTCACCTCCGGCATATAGCTCACCTCCGGCATATAGCTCACCTCCGTCATATATCTCTCCTCCGTCATATATCTCTCCTCCGTCATATAGCTCACCTCCGTCATATAGCTCACCTCCGTCATATACGTACCTCACCTCCGTCATATAGCTCACCTCCGTCATACAGCTCACCTCTGTCATAAACCTCACCTCCGTCATATAGCCCCCCCCCCCTCCCCCTCCCCCATTGTGTTCCCACAGGTTTTGATGCTGACCACACCACAAAGATGTTTGTGGAGGCCTACGGCCCCTCCCCCTCCATCACGGACAGCAGCAAACTCATGCACTACACCAAGGAGTTGCAGCGAGTCAAGCACGAGGGGCTGCCCATTAATGGACCGTGGGTGAACCGTGCGGTGAAGGAGTTTGTGGAGGCAGTGTTGAAGGGGTCAAAGGAGACAGGTGTGTGGTGCATTGGTTGGGGACACTAGTAGGCCTGAGGCTATTATGCTCTAAAACTTGCCAATTATGTTATTCCACAATTCCTTTAAAAACTGCCCATTATTCTCAAAATAGTGCTCATGAAAAGAATCAATATTTTCATTAAGCTGGTATGCATACTACATAAATGATGTAATAATACAGTACGGTCCAGCAAGTCTGTAACAATGTTTAACGCTTGTTAAACTGCAACAGCAGTGATGCCTCAATGTAATCTTGAAGGGCACTTTCTTGCTGTTCTCCAAACGATGCCTTCAACAGTGAAAATGCACGCTCAGCAGCAGCAGATGATGGCTGAAGCAGCAGAATCTTTGCTGCAGCAGATGACCACTTAGGTAGTGTGGTGGCGTTCTGCTTCCACCACTCTAATGGACTGAAGTCAGCATTGGTGTCAGCTGTACGGCGGGAGTCGGCGACTTCAGTTTGTCCAGAATCGATGACACTGCATTCTTTGCTAGTGTTGCCACAGGTTCGTCCGTTTCCTCTTCAGTGTCCTCAGACTCCTCACTTGCATCGTTCCCAGAAGAAACTAAGTCAACGCTATCTGCTTGAGCACTACCCGTTCGGACCGTTCCACAACTTCCACACTACAGCTGGCAGCCATTTTGGTCCATGCCTAGATAATTTCCGCCGGTTATTCCGGAAGTGCGCTGATGCTCACGCAGCCCCCTTATTCCGGATATTTTGCCCGCATATTCGCCGCAGCCTAGACACTAGGTAGGCCTAGCAAATTGATCTTGAGCTTATACAGTAATTATTGCATGTACGTAGTAGTAGAGTCAGTCAATACACTGGAGAGGGAGCTTCTCAGTTGGCTTTTGCATATTGGGTAAGCTTTCTTGTGGTACCAACTTAAATGACAACAGTGATTGCCAGTGTTTCAGCCGGCTACCCTGGCCTTCTTCAGGGCAATACTAAAGAAGCTAGTACGAGTACTGTCAATTGATAAGCATGCAAAAAAGCACAAAGTGTCAAGAACGTCGCAAGTTGCCGCACACTTGGGCTCGGCAGGGATCCACCGCACTTTGCCATGAGCAGCCGCACTCTTCCTCAGGGTGGTCATCTAGTAGCCAGGGACTTCTAGGCCAACGTCTCGGTTAATAATAATAAGTTAATAATAAGGAGATAGTACTATTCGATTTTGTTTTCTGGTACACTATCAGTACTGCATGTGGACAAGATGTGGAGGAAGGGAGGAGGGGAGGGAGGGAAATTTGAGAGAGAGAGGACTGGTGGGGAGGAAGGTCACTAATTTCTTTTGTATTTATGCTAGCTTCTTTTGCTCACACATTTCACACCATTAATTGAAACACTCCATGTGTACAAAAGTGGGGACAGGTGGATTGAGCTGATCCCAACACTGTCTAATGACTTGAATGATCATGCACAGAAATGTTGGGGGCCTCCTAATATTAAAAGCAGTCAGTCATGTGAAATGATAGTCATGTAAAATGATAGCCATTTGAAAGAGTTAAGGGAGGTTACGGCTGCTTAATTGATGTGATTCTGTCTCTCCCTGTGTACTGCCCTTGCGTTCTGTAGCCAACAGCAGCCTTGATCCAGACAGTGTGGCTCGAATAGTGCCACTGGTTGCCATGTATGCTGGAAAGAGAGAAGTGTTGGAGGTGGCAGAGGATTGCATCACACTCATGCAGGATTGCGACATTGCTGTGGCCAGTACATTGCTCGTGTGTCGTCTTTTGGCAATGATTGTTCTTGCTAATGGCAATGCTATTACCATGGAGACCTTTCTAGAGGGCGTGGTCAGAGAATTGCAGGATGCAAACAGGGAACACCCCCATCCATTGGACCTCGCCTTAGCTGGACACGTGAAGGACGTCATGAGGGCTGATCAGTCAATGTCTCCTCTCCAAGCCTGCCAGCTCTTTGGGATGGCCTGAGGTGCGCAGACACACACACACACACACACACACACACACACGCACACACACACGCACAAACGCACGTGTACATACATACATGCAGTGTATTACTCAGTCACACATACTGCTGATGAATAATCGCCGCTTATCTCCTTCACCCTCTTTCCTACATACCCTCCCTCCTTCCCTTCCCCTTCTCTCCTCCCCTCTCCTCTCCTCGCCTCCCCTCCTCTCTCCTCTCCCCTCCTCCCCTCCTTTCCTCTCCCCACCCCTGCTCATTCAACAGACCTACCTGCCAACCTCAAGTCCGCCCTCTTCCTCCTCCTCAAAGGAGAAGAAGGATTTGTCAGCACCATTCGCAAGGGCATTGTCTCTGGAGGCTGCACCTGCAGCCGACTCACGGTGGTGGGCGCCTGTCTTGGAGCCAGAGATGGACTGGAGGCAATACCAGCTGCTTGGATCGCAAAGACCAAGAAAGCACGTGAAGTGATGTCACTGGTGAAGAAGCTCTTCCTGTAGTGCGCTCACAGAAGTCTACCAACTCTAACTCTTCTAATATAAATGTAGTATATTATACGTACATCTGTGGTGGAGTAGCATGATGTCTTCTGAATAAATTGCTGTACTGCGAACTCAGATGGACTGATCCCAAACACTCTACTGCTCTGTACCTTTTCTCAACAGATATTTTGTTAATTAATGAACTAATTAGTGTGATAATTAGCACTGATTCGGTAGGACTACAATTTTATTTCTAACTGTTATTTTGTTGTATTACTGCTGTTATTCCCACACAATGAATTATTTTGCTCATTCCATGCATGCTTCACGCGCATGTGTGTCGCTTCTGTGTGTCACGCACTGCATGTACGTATTTGTCACTATATACATATAATATTATATATACATATATATATAGTTTTATTGGTGCTAGACTCATTTGTCACTGGATGTGCCAGACACGTACTTACCGTTTATCGCTAGGTGTGTTTGTCGTTTTGACTTCATGAAAATATACCTGTATATAATATTATATGACATTGTACTATATATATATAAATATAGTGTACTTCCAGTGTGTAGTGTACTAGCTATATGTATGTACACATGCAGACAATTGGATGGGGATACGTACAGCCCATGCACTATTACTGAACATGCATCTTGACGCCCCTAAAGCTGTCAGCTGCCCATTATTACAGTTATTATTTCACACTAGCTATACTACAATATTATTACAGCACTAGGAGTGTACATACAGCAGCTTTGCGTGTAGCGTCAGCCATCCACACGTGTGTATGTATGTACGTGTACGCAAACATGGTCAGTCCTTATTGTTGGTGGGTGTGCGTGTCTACAGCTTGGAGTAGCTGGCCACGGTGCAGACTCCGCAGCAGCAAAGGCAGCAGATGATGGTGGGGATGAGGATGAAGAACAAGCAGGCTGCAAACAGGCCCACCACCAACCCCGCCACCTGACCTACACTCCAGTCTGAGGGGGAGGGAGGGGGAGGGAGGGAGAGGAAGAAACAGGAGGGAGGGAGAGAGATTGAAGTGGAGGGAAAGGGAAGGAAGGAGAGAGAGTGGAGGGACAAATCAACGGGAGGGAGGGAGGAAGAGGGAGGGGAGGGGCGTGGGAATGATCGAGAGAGGGAAGGGAGAGATGGAGAGATGGAGAGATGGAGAGATGAATGAGAGTCTAGGAGGAAGTAGGGCTAGGTTTTAGGGTGAAGGGGGGTAGAGTGATGTATAGAAGGATTTACACATGGACAGGTGGAAAAAATGGGAAGGAAGAAAGGTACACTGCAGAGAATAGAGGAATAGGATACACTAATATACGTATATCGGTGTATGATGAAGTGGTGTCGTCATGAAAACAATGCTGCATATGAATCCATAGATTGTTCCTCTCATCTATATACGTGTATACCACCATTGTGAATGTACATGTATGTACATGCACACTGTAGCAGTCCCTTCATGCGTGTCACTCACAGCAGCTGATGGCTGCTATCTTAGACTTGTCCTCCATGCAAGGGCTTATGGTGTCGCTGGTGGTGCTGAATGTGCAGGGCTCGTTCCCCCCACTCGTGGCAGGGCTGCGGCAGGTGAGGTTGCCGATGATGGGGTCTGCGGTTGGGTGAGTCAGACTGCCAAGGCCACAGGGGAGGGAAGGGGAGGACAAGGGAAAGGGAGGAGGGAGATGAGGTGGTGGCAGAAAGCAGTCCATCACAACGACAGCTACATACATACGTACTAATGCACGTACTGTCTGGAGCACTATATACACATGCTAGTCTGCCAGCTGGTGAATATGATCTAGTTTGATCAGTCAGTCAGAGAAGACACGCAAATGTTCATGTGTAAGTTCATGATGCAAACATTGACCCTTACAGTATGAACTTAGTACAGAACACATCCCTGCTGTGTCATTAGATTCACATACATTGGGTTACCTACAATAGCTGTACATGTGCCATGCTCCACTCTACTGCTGACTACACTCACGCAAAGCTTCCCACCGTTCCTCTCCCAGTGGGAAACAGCCAGCCTTGGCGGACACAAGCAAACCAGGCGGTGTAGTAGTTCACCTCTCCACAAACTGGACCCGTCTTCTGCTGGTTGTTTGAGGTGTTCTTGATGGTGGCTTCGAGATAGCCTCGCACATGGTTTGGATCATTCCCAACACCGAGATTCAACAGCAGAATGGTGTTGGCATTGGCTGCCACTGCTCAAGACAGACAGACAGACATGTACGTAGTTACAGACAGACAGACAGACAGACAGACAGATAGACAGACAGACAGACAGAGAGACAGACAGACAGATAGACAGACAGACAGACAGACAGAGAAATAGACAGACAGACAGACAGACAGACAGACAGACAGACAGACAGACAGACAGACAGACAGACAGACAGACAGAAAGACAGAGGTATATAGTAAATATATAGTTGCAGTTGCATTAAGCATAAAGACTGCATCACTATAGATAATAGGAGAGTAATTTCTTACAACAGTAGAACAGTAGATCTCACATACCTGCTACTGCAGCGAGGACAAACACACTCAGCAGATGCATATCCGTAAACTTGTCCTCCAAACCAGACCTAGCATGCGAATACTGTAACTAGCTCAGTCTCTGAGGGCCGGACCAAGGACTACCGCAGTGGACTGAATGTAGCTATGCAGCACGGAGTGAGGACTGGCCCCTATATACCTCAACACTACCACATTAAACCACTATTTATACATTAATACATAAATACTGCCACTGTTTCATATACAGTCACAGTGCACCTACACCTGTCAAGTAGGATGCGTGTTGGCTTCAATGTGCATTGTTAGTGTTCCTTTTCCTTGTAGTCGGCCATTGTTGTCGTCATAGCTACCTGCTTGAATAGCAGCTGGATGGAGGAAAGTCCTGAAAGGGTGAATGGCATAGTGGAGTAGGTAAAAGGAAAGAGTGGCACCGCATGAGGGAGCGGCGTCGGTGGTCCATGCATGTATGGTGAATAGTGTATGCATTTCTGCCGTCCGAGGAAGAAGTATATGACACAAGATATATATGACTATAGGCCAGGTATAGGCATGAAATTAATGAACACAATGTATATATAATGCAGTAACGAAGCAATAAACACACCATGTGTGCAGCTGCGCATGTCCTACACCACCACCACCACCACCACCACTGCCACCACCACAGTTGTAGTATATAGACAAAGCCATCATCGAATAAACACACTGTGTATGCAGCTGCACGTCCTACATCGAAACTGAGCAATTAGTAGCTTGATTGTCCAACAAGCAATCATTCTACACTCCTACGGCACTGCAAGTAGGAACAGCTCTGTCACTGGTGCTTTGGCAGTTCTGGCGGGGCAGCGTATAGCCAGATCGTGTCAGTGTGTGCTATTAGCGACCCCGCTGGCACGGCAAGTAGGAACAGCTGTCATTCTCAAACATGGAGCAAAGCACGCAGTTGAATATATATTTCACCTCTTCACAGCTGCAGTGGAGCCAAGGTTGCGAGTGCACTTCAGCATAGCACGAATCATGCTCACAGCTGGGTCAGCAAAAAACTAATACAATATTATAAATATTTTTATAATTCCGAGAAATGCAATGAACTCTAATAAGTCTACTAAAGCACTGTTATGGAATATGACCTAATTTTATGCGACAGTGTTCAAAGCTCCTGGTGGGGACTCCCCGAAATAGCTGCTGCCACGTCTTCCGAGTCCAACTCCCAATTGTCCCCCACACTTGGGAATCGAACAGGCTTCATCAGAGGAGGATAACTCGCACCAGGAAGGTTAACGGGCTGTTCCCATGACGACGCACCATCCTGGCCAATTTCTTTCAAGCACATCTGCAAGTCCTTGACACTCAAACCCTTACCACTCGGCTTGCATCTGTAGACAGACGTCTGCAGTAGCAACAATGAATTACAATGAAATGATTACAATGGAACCTCTCTATAGAGGACACCACTGGGACCCAGCTGGCTGTCCTGTATACAGTGGAACCTCTCTATAGAGGACACCATTGGGACCCAGCTGGCTGTCCTGTATAGAGAGGTGTCCCTAATTCAGAGGTAGATTCGCACACAGCTCTATGTAGTTGGGACTGCAGAAGGGACACCTCTCTAATGAGGACACTGTCTGCAGTTCTATCCACCTCTATCTACCTCTGAATCAGGGACACCTCTCTATACAGGACAGCCAGCTGGGTCCCCAATGGTGTACTTTGTAGAGAGGTTCCACTGTACTTGGTATCTGCGGCTAGTGTGTGGACAACCAACATGGGCCTAAAGGTGGTTTGCTTCAATTTTGTTGCTCCTTACACTGAACAGTCAACAGTACTACACCTCACCTGTGCAGGAGCAACGTCAAACACAATCAAAGCAGGAGGAGGCCTCCCATACACGTCACCGAGGTCCTTCAGCGTATCCTGGCAACAAGAATGGTTGAGCCAGGCGGGAGTGATGAAGTTGGGTGGGTTGAACTCTTTAAGGAGAGTGGCATCATCGGGGCTACCATCCAGGATGAGAATGGCCAGGGGATTTCCCTTGGACAGCAGGCGGGGGAGGGTGACAGGTGTCACCTCCTCCACAGCTGGTGCCTAACAGAGAGGCAGGAGATAGAGTGAGGTAAACTGGTAGCAGAAGAAGCACTCCATTTGCACACCAGACAAGAAGGCAGCTCAGGTGGTCGTTGACATGGCCGAGTGGTGGTTGTTGACACGGTCGAGTCACAGACACATGCACACAAACACGCGCATGCACACACTTACACACCCTGTACAGAGCTCATTACATGATTGCTATACAACTCAACAACCCTTCCATTAGTACACCATACATTGTCAAATGCACTATACTAATACAGCCTGAGTCACATACATACGTGCACGCATACAATGAGACAATGAGTGAAACCCAAACACCACATCCTTTGGTGTAAGCAAAGTGACATAATTGCAGGGTTTTCCTCATTTTCAAAGGAAGTTTCGTTAAATCAGGATGAATTACGCAAATGATTTGAAGGTATCAGCATTATAGGTTGCACAATATGGAGGCGTCCACTTTTCAGAAAAGTCCACAGTGTGTGTGACCATTGTACATGTATGGCAGTTTACAGGACAGGTCAACCCTAATATAACATTGTAACTAAGTTACAACACATGTACGTACGTACTATTCACACATCCAACCGGAAGAACAAGTTCACACCGGATCTGCACATCATGCCAGTCCTTCACTAAGAAGGTAAGAATGAGTTGAACCCTCCTATGTACGCCTCTACCAACAACACAGCTGACGGCGCGCTGCATCTTACCTGAGCTCCCATCAAAGCGGTGACAATCTGCTTGGGATTCAGCACTCCTCTGTGACGCCTCCACTGGTTTGGTCCCTCAAAGAGGATAACGGTGGGGAATACGGTCACGCCGTACTGTTCGCAGAGCTCGGGGTATCCTCGGCAGTTGGCTGAGCAGACGCTCACATCCATGTTCGCATCTGAGGAGGGTTATGTGAGATGGTATGGTGTGGTGTGGTGGGGTATCGGATGGAACCACATGAGAGGGATTATACACACAGGCACGCGCACACAGGCACGCGCACACATGCATGCACACACACGCACACACACCTGAGCACAGCTGCTCGATCACTGGGAGGTGCGGCAGAAAGGCACAACTGTGCATCGACCCTGCAAGAGTGTGGCAGCAGAGATAGAGAGGCATAATTAATTCACACAGTACTGTGTAACCGTATCACTCTGCTACCTCTATGCACTATGCATAGGCAGAAGGCTATTGCAGTGAACCACTGCTGCATAAAGACAACCAACACACACACACACACACACACACACACACACACACACACACACACACACACACACACACACACACACACACACACACACACACACACACACACACACACACACACACACACACACACACACACACACACACACACACACACACACAAACAAACACACAAACAGCCCATGACATATATAATTGCTTATTACATAAAATAAATAGGTAAATCTGCAGAGAACATGAGGTAGGGAGGAGTAGGCTCACATGGTTGGAAGAAGAGGACGACAGACTTCTTCTTTGCGGAGATGCACTTGACAAACTCGTCAGGGGCCCTCTCGTAGTGGCGGTAGTCCTTGTTGGAGATGCCGTGCCTCTCAACAAAAAAAGCAATTGCATCGTCCTCCCTCAACTTTGGCGGGTAGATGAAATCTGCACAGAATGCAGACAAGGTCAGTCATTAAGTTGGTGCTCCAGCACTTGCCTTTGCGTAACCTCTATTGCGCAATGGTGAAGCGCCCTTGCACAATAATAGTATGCAAAATGCAAAGGTAGGGGTTGACGTGTGAGACTAAGGTGCAACATGCATGACACAATCACCTGGGACTAGCCATAACCTACATACACAGGTGGCTGCATTTATATGCAGAGGTGGAGTGAGCACAAGGTGGTAGTGTCGTGTGAGTGTTATTTGGGGCCTGCTACCTCACCACACATTTCACTTTGACGCCACCAAGTTATTGAAAACTTTCCTGGCCTTTATGTACACGTTTTCATTATTTTAATACTAAAATTAATTTCTCGTACAAATTCAATTCTTGGTACCATGTAGTACCTTCCTCCCGAAGCCATCACCACCGTTCTCTGACTTGGCACCGCCAATCCAATTCAAACACAGCCGGAGGGTAGAGATTGGTTTGTGCATGGACTAGGCACGTGCCTTCGAGTAGGGTAAAACCACACGAGTAGGTTAAGACAATAGATGGTACACATGAGTACACATCTCAACCTTGTACAACCTGGTCATGGTGCACACTCGCAGTGCATACACTGACACAGGGTGTGAGTGAGCGCTAGTGTGGCGTAACCAGTCACTGTTCGTTGGCACAATGGCAGATGACAGACAGGGTCTGGGTTTGAGACTAGGTGACCACATGCCATGTACACACGTCTACATACGCATGTATGCATGTATTTATGTGCGTATGTACATATGTACGTATATACACAAATAACCATTGTATGTGTTGACACTTGGAAATGCTCCAATGGTTAAACATAGGACTCTCAGACACTTGAAGAAGATAGTCTTGCAATCATTTTGTGTGTGTGTGTGTGTGTGAGTTCTCTGCAAGTTACATCAGGTGTGGAGTCCGCCCATGTCACTCACTGCTGGTGTAGTAGGTACACCACTCACGCACACCGTCACTCACTGCTGGTGTATTGAGATACCTCTCTCTTACATACGCACATCCCTCCCTCTATACACACACCTGTCCACATACTATCAACTAGCTACACAGCAACTTCAGTGGAACCTCTCTATAAAGGACACTCTGAATGAGGGACACCTCTCTAATGAGGACACTGTCTGTAGTCTCAACGACATAGAGCTGTGTACAAATCTGATTAGGTACACCTCTATATACAGGACAACCAGCTCGGTCCCAGTGGTGTACTCTATAGAGAGGTAGTCTCGAGCCCAGACCCTAACCTCCGCGTCACTACTATTGCACAACCGCCTATCCTCCGCGGTTGCGCAATAGTAGTGACGCGGAGGTTAGGGTCTGGGTTCGAGACTAATAGAGAGGTTCCATTGTATACAGGACAGCCAGCTGGGTCCCAGTGGTGTCCTCTATAGAGAGGTTCCACTGTATACAGGACAGCCAGCTGGGTCCCAGTGGTGTCCTCTATAAAGAGGTTCCACTGTATACAGGACAGGCAGCAGGGTCCCAATGGTGTCCTCTATAGAGAGGTTCCACTGTATACAGGACAGCCAGCTGGGTCCCAGTGGTGCCCTCTATAGAGAGGTTCCACTGCATACAGGACAGCCAGCTGGGTCCCAGTGGTGTCCTCTATAGAGAGGTTCCGAATTACCACCACACTCAAATAGCACTCTCATATACGGTGCACCTGGCTGCACGTCTCTTGCAGTGGAAACATGAACCTGCTGGGTACGTACGTACGTGTGCATGCATGCACGTAGCTACATACCTGGATCTCTGCCCGCATCGTCTGCTCTTTGCGCGGCGACTATACACGCGGACAGGAACAGTAGAACTCCAGGCAACACGGACATGACGAATTCTGTAGATGGAGAAGATTTTTAATAGACAAACAGGATGCAGTGCCGCACAGCAGCCACCTACGAGTATAGAGTATCTGTGGCACGCGCTACGTTGACCAACCGACAAAGGCACGCTTATCTTGCAGGACAATGCGCTAGGACTGCGGACGTGGGTGCGGGGAGTGGATGTCGTGGACTGCTTCTGACCTGAGCTATCCAGTGGGGCGCAAGGCACGGAGCGGCCCGCAAGGATCGGAAAGACTGTGCCAAGTACACCATGTCTTCCATTTTGGTCGCGTGGTGCAAAGAATAAAATGGCCGGCATGCGTACCCCTATCCACAGTCTGGCTAGCTAGACCATCCCTAAACAAACGCCAGGGCGCGGAAGCTAGCCAGCCGACTATACAATGTACAACTAGGTCTAACAGTACTAACACTAGCATTGTCATTTGAGTTTAAATGCACTGTAAAAGCTACAGTGTATAATAATTATTACAGTGAATGATTAAAAATTGATGGGATAAAATACTGAGGAACAGTCTGTATAAATCTATGGCTAAATAATATTAGGTCGTCAACAATTATAACATTAAGTGCAAGACTGTTATCTAATAAATTATATGCTTGCATTATAATGCACAATATAACATTTCTAATGCATTATAATGCACAATAAAACATTTCTAATGCATTATAATGTACAATATAACATTTCTAATGCATTATAATGTATAATATACAATTTATGTCAGGTCAAAACCCCTCCAACCCCCAGTCCAAAGATCCCCCGAGAGATCCCACAACAGCCACCCTGTTCCCCCGCTGCACGGCCACGGACACTCGCTGGAGGAGATACTGATAGGACCTTTGTTCCCCAGTTGCCTCCCTGAGACGGTGTCCGAGGTCCCGGAGCAATTGGAGGGCCTCTGGGCCCAACACTCCTGATGTCTCAACAGCCACCGGGACAAAGTGGTGGCTTGCATCCAAATGTGCGTACTTAGCCCTCTTAGCCTGTTCCGCCTGCTGTGCTACAGCGCCAGAAGACATTGCAGCACTTGGAAGGTGTGAGGGTGCAAAAGTGTCTGGGCATGTTGCATCCCAAACCAAGACTTTCCCTTGCTTCCAGGGCACCAATGAAATGCCATCTGGGCGCTTCCCATCTGAGCGATAGATGCCAGAGGGTTCACGGCGAGAAGGGATGTATAATATAACATTTCTAATGCATTATAATGTATAATATAACATTTCTAATGCATTATAATGTATAATATAACATTTCTAATGCATTATAATGTATAATATAACATTTCTAATGCATTATAATGTATAATATAACATTTCTAATGCATTATAATGTATAATATAACATTTCTAATGCATTATAATGTATAATATAACATTTCTAATGCATTATAATGTATAATATAACATTTCTAATGCATTATAATGTATAATACAAGTATTAACTTGCTTAGGCCCAGGCTATTGGTATTCCCCATACCCGTATGACTTCAGGAACCGCTCCTTGAGGTCGTCCTCTGCTCTGATTGGTGGATACTTATCGGACCCATCAATGCACCGGATGGTGACAGCGTTGTCTGCTTGCGCAAAGAAGGCAACGGACTGCCGATACTGGCCGCGAACACAGTCCTCCTCCTCTGGTACTAGCACTCTGTGAGGCTGCAGTGCATTGATACGCACGCCCGTAGTCAGCAAGGCAAAGGTACTTGATTTGATTGATGTCATCAGTCATAAGTGCGAGCGTTGTACATGTTCACTAGCGTGCAACAGGTATGTATGTATGTTATCTAACACTTGACACAGGCAGACACACACCAATGGTCATCTGAAACACTAGTTACAAAGTGTGCCCAGGGTCACTGTACAAAACCCGTCTACAGTGGAAGCTGTGAATTGTCACCGGTCCAAAACAGCCTGTCATTGAATACACTTTAGCAATGTTGTGTACATTGCTGCAAGGCCAGGAGGAGTGATGTCTCAGAGATTAACCAGTTTAAGAAGTGTGCACGGGATCACTCTGCTCTGGCAGATGCAGAAGGCTAGGGACCTCCCCACACTAGTACTGATGTGTGGCTGTGCACTTCTGTCATGTGACTGACTCTTGCTGTGGTACTGCCCACACCACATGACTATAGTGGTACATTTAAGAAGGGCAGTGCCAGGTTTACAGCCTTGAAGGGAGCCAAAGGCTGCCGAAATGTCTAAAATTGAGAATCTTAATTGGATAGTGTGAACAAACCTCAACACGTCAGAGTTAAGTACCTAGACACTCAGAACTGTTCAAACAACAGTCTAGAGACATGCACATACACATATGCCCACCTTCAGTTCCACTCCACACGCTCACTCACTCATCAAAACACACTAACTCACTCATCAATACACTCACAGTAGCCCTGTACACATCGGCAGTCCAGCGTTGCATTAACGCTCCCAGGTTCACCAACACCGCTCCATCCACACATGGCACATCAATGAAGTTACCATCCGTACAACGCGCCTATGGATCAAGAAGGAAGTCACATAACACATGTGCACACACACACACACACACACACACACACACACACACACACACACACACACACACACACACACACACACACACACACACACACACACACACACACACACACACACACACACACACACACACACACACACGCTGCAAAGTTATAGCCCTTGGGCTCTTACTTGTAGCCCTCCACAGGAGTCCTGAAAGAGGAGAGTAATTGAGCCATAGTCCACATGCTCCCCACATCTCAGCTGCCCGGGTAAAACCCCCTCATTAGAGGAGATGGGCGGGTAGTGGAGTAATCTTAGTGTAGTGGCATTACTCCCTGGGTCTCCAATGCTGCTGTGTGCATCGATAAAGTACTGGACATCCTGCAGGAACAAGGCAGTGGAGGGCGGAGAAGAGGAGCTTCCATGTGAAGCTGTAGAGGCTCAATGTTACGTTGATACTGATATTGGAATCTACTTGTTGGGCAGTACAGAAGTGTTGATGAATGTTGATGAATACTCACTTTCAGGATGTTTTGACCAAAGATGTTTGTCAACTTCTTTACGTGTAAGCACTTGACAAAGACCTTCGGGTCGAAACATCCTGCTTTTAAGTATTCATCAACAGTTGTGTATTGCTCAGGAAGTGAAGTTCAAGCATGGCCTCTGATTCGTTGCGCTAGCCAGAACACTGAAACACTCAGGTCTATATTGTAGTATAGCCTCCATGTGGGAGCACACACAAGAGTTTCTGTGCAGTACAAGTGCCTCAGCCTAAACAGAGCTACAGCGTAAACAGGTAAGCTAGTCAATTTCTGCAGTACAGCAGTAGTGGTGCTATGACAGAGCCAGCACAAACAGCAATACATGAGCTTCTGTCAATTTGACCACATACTGTACATACATACATACATACACAGCACACTCACCTCTAATTGCAGCGCTTTACCCATGAGTTCAAGTAGACGATTAACAAGTCGGTGGCATGACGAGTAGAATGTTTTCATTAAAGGACAGAAATCTGGCAGCTCGGAGTCAGGCCAAACCTTTGTACATGGAACAGGGAACAGAGTGCACAGATGAAGCAGCGAGAGTGGTGTTGGGCAACCACTCACAGACAAACAGGCACCTTAGCATTGCTTGAAAGGAGTGAAGACCTTGAGCAGTTCACACAAGTGTATGTATATGTATACACAATTACAGTGGAACCTCTCTATAGAGGACAACATTGGGACCCAGCTGACTGTCCTGCACAGAGAGGTGTCCCTTATTCAGAGTGTTTTTCATAGAGAGGTTTCACCGTACGTTTTTACTGACCCTTTTCACCATTTCAAACATCCACGTACATACAGCATGATAGATCTGATTGGGTCTTTAGTTCGTTAGTCAGACTAGTCCTTAAATTAGATCAATAGGAGCCCCCGGCCATCAGATTCCCAGCTATGATCTCGTTTGTGATTCTCCCTCACATGCTCATGGAAAGATACGTATACAGACAAATAACATTTTGGCAGGTACGAGGTTAGGAGCGTACACGTCAGCTGCGTACACACAAGAGACAATGCAAGAGTTTGGACAGAACACCTTGTGGGCTGACAGGAAGGGTTACAAAGTGGATTAGCAAGGTTACGTGAATATCAGGTTTGCAAATGGCTGTCGCGAACGTCATTCGACTCACGACTCACGTTTAAACTTTGACCTTCCTTTAGGCTATAGCTTGTATTGTGTCGCTAACCACAAAAGTGAGTTCAAAGTTCAGAGTTGAGTCGAGAGTCGAATGCATTCGTAACAACCATTTGCAAAAACCAGTACGTATGAACCCTAACCCTAACCTTAAATTGACCCTGTGAACCCAGGGTGTGAACATGGCAGTGACCCTGTGACCTTGGAGTGTGAACATGGCAGTCATCCTAAGCTGTTGCACCAGCACATGCCGCACAAGGACACTTCCTCTACTGCCAACCACAACCACGCTACCCCCTTCCTAGCACTACACACACAACCAGGTACAGCGAGGCACGAGCACCCTCCCTCCCTCCCTCTTACAAGCTGTCTAGTGGGTGGTGATGTCATTAAGTCAGCGCTTCCTCCTTCTACACACGGCAGACTAGGAAGACACAACCACGCACAAGATACAGGGTTTTGCAAAATGGTTGCAGCGAACATCATTCAACGCGTGACTCAACTCAACTTTGAACCCACCTTTGGCAGCTGGTGATCTCTCAGGCTTCAAGATGTCCATATAGGTAAGGTTGAAGTTCAAAGGTGAGTTGTGAGTCGAATGTGACGATTGCGACAACCACTTTGCAAACCCTGTAGTACAGCATCCAATAGAAGAGAGCTCAGCACTCTGACCCCAGTTGGCAGAGGAATCACGTACGCATGTTATCAGGAGATACTGACATGGCAAAGTCATGGAGCTAAATAGCTATGTGTACACAATGTATGTATGTACGTAGTTAGGTATGTACGTAGGTAGGTCTGTCCAATCTCTGAACTGAGTGAAACTTGTATTGGATGGAAGTGGTGTTTAACGGTAAATAAACATATACAATGCACTAACACACACAAAAGGAAAGCTCAGTGACCCACGCACTAGAACAACCAATGAAGGGAACACAGTGTGGACTGAACAAGTCACGATTCTTTGTCTCTCATAACATTAAAACTCACTGACATAGTGTGGACTGAGTTTGAGTTTGAACTGACATGCACGCACGTCACTAACGCCTTACTTAGAGTTGTCCCTCTGACTTGTATTGGATGGAAGTGGTGGTTTAACAGTCTTCATCCAACTTATACAGCACAATGCACTTACGTACACACACACACACACGCAGAAATTGAAAGGTCAGTGACCTTAAGGAACAACTGAGAGAGCCAAGTACTGGCTGTGCACTTGACATGCACGTCACTAACAACTTTCCATCGACTGCTGTTTGTGTCTTTGAGGGATGGAGGCTTTGTGTATTCTACGGTATAGGTATTCTATACAACTTTGCACAGATGTGGAGGACACCTTCCCTCACCGTATTGTTGCCAACACCAGACATGTTGAAGAACTCCTTTAGGTCGCCTGGCTTGGAGGGGTCAAGGCTATTCGCAAGGTGTATGGAGGGGCAAGAAAAGGTAAAGGTAAAGTATATGGAGTGTAGTCTGAGAAGTACCAAACCACACCACCCAAGACATGTAAACCCAACCCACACACCCAACACATGTACACCCAAACCACACACCCAACGCATACACACCCAAACCACACAACCCACAATACACACCAAAAAAGGGCCACCCGCACACACACACACACACACACACACCAACATACACACACACACACACACACACACACACACACACACACACACACACACACACACACCAACATACACACACACACACACACACACACACACACACACACACACACACACACACACACACACCTCTCCTTCTTCATTCCACCATATCCATTGTTCCTGGTCTCACTGGATCGTGCGTACTTCTCCTTCACAGCCAGAGGGAGGTCAAAGAAGAACTTGGCAACTCTGAAGACTTCATTAACCTGTAAACACATGTACACACATTATTACACCATACAGTACAAGTATTACAATACAATACACACTATTGGCATGGCACTGATTGTAGCTTTTTTGGACTTCTTCAATGGTGTACAAGTTGTTAGTGATTCTGCTACATACATACATACATGCAGCATACATGCCGGATAATTGAGAACCGCGGTAGCTATTTATACAGGGCAGGCTGCATTTAGTTGGCCTCGCATAGCCAGACCGCTTGACGTCGGTATGTAAAAATGGAGGGAAGCGGTCTGGCTACGCGGAGTTGCAGACTAGTATTCAGTACGTATTAATTGTCAGTTTCACCAGTTGGGTTAGGATATCGTGGTTAAGTACAAACACAAACCCTGTGTAGCTAGCTAAGCAAAGATCAGGTCACTTCTGTGAACAAACAAGTACGTATAGTAACACTTCTCTTTACAGTGCATGCTGGGTGTTCCCTCACAGCTACACTATAATGCCACCACATAGATACATATACACACGTCTATATATGAACAGTTGCCAGCTAAAATAGGTACGTAGTACTACGTACGTATAGAGCGTTCGGAAGCCCCCTCCCTATGTAAAAATGGAGGGAAACGCTCTGGCTATATACACGGACTAGTCTCACCTGTAGGATACCGTGGTTAAGTACAAACACAAACCCAACGTTACGGAATGCCGTATCCAGCTTTACAATCATCTCCTTTTCATCTCCAGCTAAGCTAACAACAGGAATGTCCGCCATCTTCAGACTTTTGATCGTACGCTGCTTCTTGGCTTATCGCTCATATTTGGCGCGAAACCGGCCATTTTCTAGCAAGTGACATCGTGATATCACGTGACACGATTAGATTGGACCATGCACATAGCCACCTGGCCACGTGTAGTGTTGTTATTTGTTAATAAACTAAGCAATATTACAGGTTGATGTGACCATCTATGATGTGACAAGTTGCTAAAGCTAATTGCAAAACTACTTTGCTCCTATCACTCACAGAGGTGAGACGAGCAGCAGTGTGTGCAGGTGAGACGGCTCAAGGTATCCATGAAGTGTAGAACATCGCACACTGTGTCAGTTTCAATCCTTCACGCAAGCAATCTGTCATATATTGTGCATTAAATGAATGACTAGAGTTCCAAACTTCTATTAGATGATGAAACACGGCAAGTGTATAGGAAGTCATAGGAAGTGGAACTGTGGAGCCTCATTTAGAACAGCCCCTTGATCTCTGGTGGTGGTGGATCTGGAGTGGCAAGGTAGTTGTAGGTTGGACAATGAATGTGGTGCAAAACCAAAAAGAGGATGCCCAGGAAAAAGATTGGTAGAACTAAAGTCAAGATGAAAACATAAGCCACATCTTGCCGCATTCGCATCTTCGCCCTGAAGAAGGCCAGAGCATCTGGTCGAAACGTCGGCAAGGTTTTCAACCCTGTTTTGAAGCTGGTATTCGAGAACTACCCTTTCTCATGCCTGAGCCAGCTGAGAAGCCCTCACTTCATAAGCCATATCGTAGGAAACTTCATTAAGAGTTTCTGGTACTTTCTGTACAGGTTTAGTAAACAGGACAACTGCCACAAGTACCCCAGTTACAATCAAACAACTTACAAATAGTACTATTAACCACATTGTGCCGCATTTGACTGAGCTACAACACTGCCAGACTGACTTGCGACACCTTGGAGCCACTTTAGTAGAATAAAATTCCATCCAGATCTTCGCAGCATACACACCCACAGTAACCAGTAAACTTGCAAACTGCATTAGCCCGTAGCTTGCTCCAATGGCCAACGGTAAATCCAATCGATATGCGTAGCAGATCACTTCAGTGGCTTGATCTATGTCAGTGCAGTTGACTGGCAATTCACTGGCATTCGTGAAACAGTAGAGAGTGCGGAAATTGCTGTCAAACTCCTGGCATTCATTGCTCTTTTCAATTGGGAAATACCGAAAAAAAGCAAACACTGTCATGCAAAGGACGCTTACAACCAGTGTTCCAAACACCCAAAATGTGACAGAGTTGCAGCGAGAATGGGCCTCTTCGCCATCCAAAGGGTGATCCATGAAGTGTAGAACATTGCACATTGTGTCGGATTCAATCTCTACCTTTTTCTCACCAAACAGGTGTGGGAGTAAGTAGACTAGGAGCTTCTGCACACAGGCTCTTACTTTCAGAACAACAAAGTGTGCCAACCTTTTCCCACAATCACAGAACGTACACACTTGGATAAGAGCAGCAAATAGCAGAGGCACATAAGCTATCACAGCTGTTGCCAACACTGGGGCACTGTCTAACCTCTCGAACCAGCTTCGTGTCTCTGCCATCTTCCTTGAGTCAATCAATTAAGTTTTGATCTTTAGTTGCGTGGCTCAACTGCTGGTTCATTCTATACCCATGCCATTAAAGTAAAGCTATATATGGTGTGGTCAGTAGTTTACATTAGTTACGTATAATTGTGGGGTGTTCCTTATCTGCATGGCACCATGGGGTGGGCTACCCAATCTTATCTGATTGCCTAATGTGTATGGCATGTTGTAGGAGAGAACAGCAAAACAACTTTGGTAGGTCACAATGCATGGATAACATGTGGTGGGCGTGAATGGCGACCTGAAAGCAATAGAGACGGACATGCATGCCAGGGGGATGGGCTCCAGCCATCACGCAGGGAGTCAATGCTGCCCATGACAAAGGTCGTACTGCACTTTGTAACCATATTCAGGATGTCTTCTTCCGCAAGCACATGGCTCAACATTGCCACCTGGAATACTCTCCCACAACCCACACCCAATGTACGCACACTCATACTCACCACACACCCATATTACCTAGCATGGGTCCAGGGCAAAGCATTGAGTCATTCCAATTGACCAAATCAGGGTGGTTTTGGACACTATCACACAAATAGATGGATAGATGCACAGACAGACACACTCAACTTCCTCTCTGCGTATGTACAAATACAGCAAGCATATATACTGTATGTACATGTGTACTCACTACAACTATAGGGAGTACTACATACCTGCATAATCACCATGGCAATACTGGTGCAACGTTGTCTGAGTAGGACGCAGTAGGGTCAGGTGTGCAGATGTACGCACATACGTACACACAGATGAATGGATGCACCATCCTTGACACATACTATCTCACATATACAGTACTAACATGTAGTACATTTATACATGTAGTACATTATAATAACAGTATTCATTTATACATGTACATTATAATAACACTATTCATTTATACACGCAGGTACAATGATTGTAAGTCTGGTGTGCTATCACCTTCTTGCCCGCCCGCGACAAATGTGCAGGGTAATTTGCATTTTCCGCTAGACCCTATTTCACACCCCCATGCAATCACTGTGAATGCTGAGTGCAAAGACGAGGTGAGCATGTCAGACGAGGTGACTGTAAAACAGTCAGAAACTGTACACACAGGTTATTGCATGAGGCAACCAAACCTGCCAATTACTGCAATACGCAAGCACTGAATGTTGTCTTTCTCCCTCCCGCCTGTCTATCCCTGTAATGCAGCCACCCTCTATGAGAGTACGTCAGCTGCGGCTGACCAGCAGTCTAGCTGTAGTCACAGACAGGCCTTGTTGTATTCCGTAGTGCAGTATATATGGACGGTAGTGAGTGACTCCATCAAAGGTGAGGCATAGGAGTATTACAATAGGAAGGTCTACAATGCAATACATTTTGTACATGTAAGCAAACTAAAGCAGGTAAAATAGGCCACAACTACATACGTATGTGTAGAGTAGCAGATTGAAGCGCAAAAATACATGGATTGTGTGCACAAAAGTAGGCTAGTTTATATTTCAATCACTTACACAGGATAAGTAATAATTAACAAAAGAGAAGCATGTTAGGTGTCAAACCTCAGATGGGAGGGTCGACGCTGGAGGGGGAGGGGCCTACAATGATCTCCTGGTTGATCTTGTACCGTGGCTGCTGGTGCAACATGTACTGGGTCATGTCCACTTTGAGGGATTTGAGCTCAGCCAGGAACTTCTCTTCCTGCTCATTGCGACTTTTTTCAATTTCCAAATCCACTTGAGTCTGAAATGGGAGTCACAATAGATGCACATATTTACACACTACATTAGATTCACTTATTTACACACTACATTGCATCACTGGTAGACCTCGTGGAATTCACAGACTTACGTACGTACATTTACACATTTACACACTACATGTACGTACGCATATTATACACTCTTGACCGTGAAAGGGAATTTAGGCCAGCTGTTGAGGAAGATGAACACTAGTGTGCAGCAATGCAGATAGCAGCATTTTCTCTTAAAGCCCATTGACAAGTGACAGTCAGCCTGTCGGCCATTTTGCTATTGATGTGTCGCAAGATGCTTAACTACAGTTTCATGTTATTTCGCTGTATACATACCACTTTGTGGGTGCTTATTACGGGAAGGGTCAATATCACTCTATAAACAGCTACTTGATGTTAACAGAAAGTTGTCTTCACATTGCACCTACCCCACCCCACACTGCCCCTACCCCACCCCACCCCACACTGCCCCTACCCCACCCCACCCCACACTGCCCCTACCCCACCCCACACTGCCTCTACCCCACACCACACTGCCTCTACCCCACCCCACATTGCCCCTACCCCACCCCACACTGCCCCTACCTCACACCACACTGCCCCTACCCCACACCACACTGCCCCTACCTCACACCACACTGCCCCTACCTCACACCACACTGCCCCTACCCCACGCCACATTGCACCTACACACCTCCAATTCCTTCTTCTTGAGCTGTGAAGTGTGCTCCATTCCCTGAACTTCCAGTTGGTGTTCTCTCGTCATCTTCTCCAGGGTCTGGCTGTGCTCCTGACGGGTTGCAGATAGGTCTCGGGCTATGGTAGGGAGGGGCAGGTGGGAGGAGTGGTGGGAGGAGTGTTAGGAGGGGTGGTGGGAGAGGTAGGTGGGAGGAGTGGTGGTAGGGGTGGTAGGAGGAGTGGTGGGAGAGGGAGGTGGGAGGAGTGGTGGGAGAGGGAGGTGGGAGGAGTGGTGGTAGGGGTGGTAGGAGTGGTGGGAGAGGGAGGTGGGAGGGGTGGTGGGAGAAGGAGGTGGGAGGAGTGTTAGGAGGGGTGGTGGGAGAGGTAGGTGGGAGGAGTGGTGGGAGAAGGAGGTGGGAGGAGTGGTGGTAGGGGTGGTAGGAGGAGTGGTGGGAGAGGGAGGTGGGAGGAGTGGTGGGAGAAGGAGGTGGGAGGAGTGGTGGGAGAGGGAGGTGGGAGGAGTGGTGGGAGAAGGAGGTGGGAGGAGTGGTGGGAGGGGTGGTAGGAGGAGTGGTGGGAGAGGGAGGTGGGAGGAGTGGTGGGAGAAGCAGGAGGAGGGAACAGGAAGACAAATCAGAGAGATGGTAGGAAGAAAGGGTTTGAGGTGTTGGCCTTGGATAAGGTAGCATGGAGTGGAACACAACCACCGCGACCGACTCTTCCTCCACACCTCACGCTCTCCCTCCCTCACTCCACCCACATAACACCACACATGCACCCACCCAGCTTGGCTCGAGCGTGCTCCCTCTTCAGCTTGAGCTCCACCATCTCCTGTTGCATTTCCTCCTCCTCCACCTTCAGTCGCAGCATGGTGCGGC